>JAQFYE010006118.1:0-11143 GCA_034694305.1 Protaphorura glebata
AATGTATATCTCATTTATTCTAGAAGGTCATGTGGGGTTGTTCATACCTTTGGCCGAGTCCGTGAAATGACGCATTCTTCGAAAAAAGAATGGAAAATCCTTCAATTTGAACAAAAAGTCAAATTGGAAAATGGCGGCCAGTCCTGTTGGCATCAAGAAGTACATGTGGAATATAATGGACGCCATATTCCCGGAAACATAAAGCGGAAGAAATTTTGCGAGCAAATAAAATGTTTTGAGCCAAATCAGTAACAACCAAAATCCCCAAATTGCCAGCGAAGCCGTGGATGTTATCTCCACGAAGCAATGGTCTTTTGGATCCCACCCAAATGGAATGAAACCCACTTTACTAGCCAACCCAAAATAAATGTTAAACAGTTTCAATGTTTTTTTAGACAACATTTTAAATGCTGTACTTGAAATTCCTGTTTGACGTGGAGTCTTCGACTGAGTCCTTAATTAGTTTGAAGAGACATAAACCAATTTATCAGAGCAAGTATCTCACATGTCAGTTCCAATTATCAGCGACATATCTAAACGCACTAATTGAATGGGGGGGGGAACAGTCAAAATATCTGTCGAGCAGATACGCTCCATACTTATCAGAATGAATTTAGGGTGACACATTCCAATTTTCTCGAATCTTCTACGCCATTATTTTTTCTGTGTGAAATAAACCGAGATAGACACAATTTAGAGAATTAGAGAAAGTCATTAGTACGGAAGGTCAATATTTCTCCCTCATGCACAGCAAAAATGAAGAATGCTCAGAGGAACTCCATTTGAACCACCCTCCAATAAAATTGTGCCCTTAATGGGAAGTTCTTCCTAATGTCATAATTATCAACATCGTGGTCGAATGACAGCGACTCGTTGCTAAACAAATAGATAACGAAATGAAGACTCCGACGCTTTAATGAATAATTCCCAGATATTATCTTCACGTTATTCGACTAGGTTTCCTTAGTTCAGACTTAGCAGATATATCAGCCTTGACATGGTGTATGCCTACTCCTATCCATCAATGTTGAAAGAAAAAAAAATATCGCTATAGAGGTTTTCGAAATAAGACATGTTCGACAGAATGTGTGTGTATGCCGTATGCATTAAATTTCCATTGCGTGTGGAATAGCAATTTTGATTGTTATCATTGATGGAGATGTAATCTCTTTTCTTTTCTTTTTTGTATGATTAATTGATGGTAACGTTATACGCACACGTGTAATTAATATAGAGATCCATAATATTGTAGTCAGAATTATCAAGAGAACCTATGTAGGTATACACATAATAATTAAGTACGAATTAATGCGTCCTCCCTTTCCTACTATCACAAGAAAAAAAATTCCATAGCGATTACTCCCCTTCCTGGATTAACTCCTGACAACTGTATACAAGATAACCGTAGATGTAGAGATTTGAATTGACAAAAAAATAACGGTGTGCAAGAGATTACATCAGGAAGGAAACATTCATACCGGGACAAGAAAATTAGCAATGGGAATGAAATGTGTAGGATTCTGAGGAAATGTGACAAAATGATTATGCAATGCACTCGTAAAGCATAGGGATGCTAATATGTTGGGGTTGCTTAGCTACAGAATATGATTAAAATATTATAATGTCCATTTTTTGTGTCCTACTGGGTAAGGTCGGCCGGAGGTCCGACGGCTTGCTACATAGTAATATTTTAATTATATTCTGTTGCTATGAAACCTCAAAATATTAACAACCCTACCATCTCAATCCATCCCCAAACCGTCTTGTGACATTTCCTCAAGAAATCAACATCAAAACATTTTAATTGTATTTGGTTGCTATGCAGCCTCCATATATTAACATCCCTCACCATGTCAGTTCACTAACCGTTTTGTCACATTTATGGGCAGACTTTATTTTTATGGAGCAGGTAAATGCAATAAAAAGTTAGAGGCCCACCAATACCGGACCACCTGTAAATAGGGACCACACCAACTGTTACACGGAGACGTTAACGTGAAGTGAATATTAATTTAAAACAGAATAGTATTTAGTGTTGACCTCCTTCGCCAGAAATTAAATTTGGTAATTAAAGAATGAGCCCAGAAAAAGCGCATAGTCTATGTGCGGCAATTCTTCTCAATAAATGCACAACTTTGCTATGCACGTCCAATCCGTCAACAATCAGAGTAAACGTGTCTATTTATTAATAATTTTTATTAATATGAATTATAATTTTAATATTGTGCCCAAGATTGAAAACAGCCTCATAAACGAAACAAATAATAATCATATTATTTGAACAGTCTCGGCCGGACAACTAGCCTAAACGTAGTTGAGCTCGAAAGATTAAGTTCAATCCGAAGACGCCGAGTCTCCGTCGTTATCACCGGCAACTGGAATAATTTTATAGGCCACTGTCCAATCACGGTCATCTTCGGGTATATCCGATTGTTCTCCATAAAGGCTTTTAATAGCCGCCATACATGTCATCAGACAGTTCCCATCACTCAAAACTTTCTCTGAAAGAATCCGAATCGGTACAACAGGCCCTTCCCACAACGCCCTCGGTCTCTATAAACATAAATTCAAACAAATATTTTTTTTAGGTTTCGTGTTATGCGAGTTGAGGTAAAAATAAAGCGCGTGTATCAACGTTTCATAAACTACGACGTTTTTACCTTACATAACAGAAAGAGTGGTTTTCCGCACTATGGCTTTCATAAATCAGTAAAGCGCCCTACTGAGGTAGGAAAGTCTGGCACCGCGAGGATGCCCAATGGCAGATAAAAATACATTTGGTGATTTGGTGTAGTGTAGTGATAGTAGAGTCATGCATTCGTCAAAATGAGAAATTCTGAACTTGCATAGCAGAGTTGAGGGCATTCCCTCAATAGACGATAAGCCATCATTTGACTCAGATTGTATGCGTGATACATTATTTAATAAAGATGGTATATCTCTACCTTAACTCCGACAGACTCCAAAGAAATGCGAACATTGTACTTCTTTGCAGTCTCCTCATTGCCAAATATCCAAACGAATATACCAATTCTGGGATTTTTGGTCCCACGACCCTGCCTGGCAGCCGGGAAGAAAGTGTGACCATCGAACTCTACCATACTGTCCTGCCAAATCCCTGAATAGATGGAAAAATGAAAAGTTATTAATATTTTTAACTTCACTGTCACTCTTCGTCTGATTCTACGTATACGTACTTGGCATTACTAGCGCGCGCCTCTAGCTATGAATGCGTTTTGGCCCAACTAAGTCTGACCTGTCCGGGTACCTCTTTCGTTAAAGCGTAATAAAAATTTAGCTAAATCGATCATTCGCTTCCAACCATAACTCACAAAGGTGAGTACGGTAAAATTCATGGTGGTTCTACGGATTTCAAAAAAACCGGTGGCATAAAAAATAGTACAAGCGCGAAGAACAAAAACACAAAGTTGAATATTATGGTACATTGAGTTCGGTTTGAGAGATACCAGCCTGGCACTCACTCGTAGTTAGTAGCATTCATTACGTTTTATGGTCAATAATATCAGATTTGACTGTTGTCGACATTGGGATCCATAAGTACAAATAAAATAAACATCATTGCGAGAAAAGTAATCTTTACATGGCGGTGTGAAGAAATTCTGACTGTAATTTTCACGAAATTCTCCATTGAACGAAGTGATGATTTCGTTGTGTGACCCATTGGCAAAATGTTTTAAATAGTTAGAGAATGACACGTCCTCGTTGCAATCGAAACACTTGATTGGCCTGTTTGATAGGAAGTAAGACAAGATTAGAAGTATCAAATGTTATTGAGTGGCTCATACAATCGACCTAATCCACCCTCGCTGGTTTCTCTTAAAATATTCTTTAATCTCTTAATATATACTTTCAATTTTGTTTTAACACAACTGACCACCCGAGAGCATTTAACCGACTCGCCGGCCAAATTCTAGACCGCCGATTTATATCTTTATTTTCATTATGAGCTTGTGGATGAATTTAATTAATAACCGAATCGAGCGTTGATTTAGCATCGGTTTCTATCTGCTTGAACATCCCATCATTTAAAAAAAATGAAATCAGGGTTGATTTTCATTTGAGAGAGAAATTGTCATACCGTTAGCGTATTTAAAAAAAATAAAAATTCAAGACAATGAAAGATTGAAAATGTTAAAATCGAAAGCAATTTCAAGACTAGAAATGCGAGGATCGACAAAGCAAGAATATTTTGCACGAACTTATCGTTACTGAAAATCATGTTGTGCAACCAACAATTCAGGGTACTAAAAACTAAAATTTCGCTAATAGAGACTGCCGGTAGCAGCAAGGCTGGGTTATGCAGGGTGTTTCCGAAACGGCGCACAATTATGTCTACATTTTTGGCGTGGTTAAAAAATGTCGAGCTATGTATGATTTCCTCCGTACATTTTCAGCTTAATAACGAACGCAATTTCATTCAATTACAATTTTGCGTAACCCAAATTATAAAAACGGTTATCAGTATAAATTATGTTCAGTTAAGCTGATAAATTAAATACTGCAGGATTCTCACCTGAAATCACAATTTTGACCATGATCCTTGAGTCCATGTCCGAATAAAATTCGTTTGCAACCTTCTTTGCGATACTTACAACTGAACTTGCTGTTGTTGAAACAATCCTCATAAAATACATTCCTTGTCCCGTAAAATTTGGCTGAGCAAATTCCACATTGTTCAACGAGATCTCCGCATTTCTCACAAATATGATGTCCAAAGCAGCAGACACTCACAGGCGGAATGCAAACGTCTAAACATACTGGACATTCCATTAATTTTTTAAAAGAAACTTTTCCCACTGGACCAACTAGTTTGAAGACTTCCTTTCCAGATACGCTTTTCACTCCCAATCTAAAAATAAAGTAATGTCATTTCAAAATGTGTCCAAAATTGCGTAACTATCTCAGGGATTTTTTTTTTGCGTCGGTAAGGCGGGGGAGACTAAAATGCACATTTGTTAAATCTAATTCAAATTAAAACTGGAAAACAAACGGATCTTATCATCGGAATCTATTCAAAATTTTATATTTTTAAATTAAAAAAAGTATGAGTCAAAACCGGCTAAAAATCCGCAGTTTCTTGGGAAAAGCGTCGAAGTCGAACGCTAAAAGCCTCCGGATGCATTTGTATTACTGGGAACTTTTGGCCCGTTTACTCTACTCAACAGTAGATTCGAAATTAGTTAAGAAATAAAAAATAAGTAAAGTTTAAATTCTTTTGGATTACCAGTCGTGATTTTACTTATTTGACTATGACTTACGCAGCCTTGGATATAGGTTGGGAATCCATATTTTGATCAGTTGTTCCTCTGGCTATTGCATCGGAAGTTCATTGTCAATTTTATGATTAAAATCTTATAAATAATTAGTTTGGTCAGTCTTGCTTAAGAAATCGAGTGTTCACTGAAACCGAAAAGTCAGAAGCTTAGTTATTTCAAAAGTAAATAAAAATAAGCAAAGAAACAAAAAAGTGCTGAGATGTCTCGACTGCACACTGCACTGAACGACAATACTACGCAATAAATTTCATACAGTGAAAGTTTGAATTTCTTTACTTTCGTGCCTTCTTCGGATATGGCATCGGAATGTGATGCAAGTTGCACGCGACCTTACCATCCAGGCAATTTGGGCCAGGTTCTCAGACGGAATCAAAATTCTAGTAACTCTGGTTAAAATATAATGACCTTTTTGACACAAGAATTGGAATTTCAATGACAAAATGAAATATAAAATATATAGTAGGGCGAAGTGTGCTAATTACAACCACGGTGGGAAAGTGTGCCAATTACGACCATTTATCACGTGGGGGTAACGCTGGAAAAAACTCCTCACCCTGGCTGAAATTAGCACACGGTCTCCGCTTCACACGTCCGTTGGAGGAGTCACGTGCATTCAGATAGGCTGGAATTAGCACACTTGTCCTTTTTATGGGTTAATTCCTCCATAACCTCAAAAAGTGTGCTAATAACTGCCACCGCCATTGCTCCTTGGTTGTCATGCCTACGTAGTAAAGAGGTGGCCGTAATTAGCACATCGTATCCATGGTGGCTGAAATTAGCCCACCCCACCCTATAATATACATATTATGTATACTATAATGGGCACCGGAAAATTGTAATCCGATCAGTTCCGAAATAAAATTTCAATTTTCCTACGGATTAAAGTTGCCGGCCGGGAGATCGCATTGCACGTTTTTGAAGGCTTGTTTGCGTTTTTTCAGGTGAAATGTCGTTATCGTTCTATCGTTAAAGTCGACAACCCCCGTAATTGCGCAGTTCAAATTCAAATCTTTCTTCAACATGAAAAACATATCCGTAGAGTAGAAACTGAATGAGTCTAAAAACTTGCAAAAAACCTGATGGGACAATTTCCAATTTTTCGGTAAACTGGCAACTGAAAACAACGGCGTACACTCAACAATGTAAGCCACTAGTGAGTCGGAAAAATTTCTGAACGATTACCAGAGAGTTAATTTACCTTGCGCTGTAGACTTTAGACTTTTGTATCACCGATGAACTTACAATGAAAGGATGCCAACCAGTACAGACGATACCGTCCCCAGCGATAAAACTAATGCTTACATTCAAGTTTCTGCCAAAATTTCCGCTGGAAATAATGTAGACTAGTGTGGTAATGATCCTAATAAACTAGATTTCTTATCAGCGATTGGCGTACGCGGTGAACCCAAACCCAATAAGGTATAACCAGAAAAAAAATGCCGTTACTGCAATTTACTCTGATGTTACGAAGGACCCCTTGCTATTTCCGGCTCAAGAAAGTTTCATTCACGCGCACGAGGAATGAAATGCTTAGCCCTTGGAACAACTGAAAAACATTCCCCGCTTCTGGGGAAAGGGAAACTGGCCGGTAGGCGTTCCGTATTTGTATCCAATTGAACATGAATGGTCCAATCTACAAGAATTACTATTCAAAATCTCAATCCCAAAGTGTCGAAATACTTTAATTTGTTGAGTAACCAAAATACGGAACTTGTTTGACCTAACCCCTCCATGCAGAGAGATTGTCCCATCCCTCGTCAGGTCGAGTCCGAGAAACCCGAAACTCAGGTCGGCGAGCCTAATGCAACCTGATACTAGGTTGCGGGTCCTCAGAATTTCAGATCTTTCATTGACATTCTATGTGCGTTCAAAGAACTGGTCAGAGATTGGCCCTTCCTGTTCGAAACACCGTGTAGATAGCAAACTGCCCGAGCCGGGTGGCGACTTTTTTTGTAGACGGATTCAGAACCATCAAACTTGGCAACGCTGTGCCTGCATGTCTGGTGGCTTAACCTAACTAAAATTGCCTAAATCGACCTAACTAGCTGAATTTTAATTAAATTACGCGAGGTACAAACGCCAAATGAAAAAACCTTCGGTTTTTTGCATTTAGCGTTTGTTCCTCGCGTAATTTAATTAAAATTCAGTCACGCCGGCGGCGGCGGCCTTCAATGAAACAGAATTTTGGGACTGCTCATTGAAAGAGAAATATTCGTAAGTAGTGCTGAATCTTCGTATATCGAATCGACTCATTCATTCCCACTCTACATCCTGGTCGAATTTTGTGGATTCAACAAGCGTTTTCTCGATAACCATAACTTAGATAAAAGTAATTGTAGAGGAACACCTAATATTCGGCTAGTGATTTCAATAGCAGTGAAGCACAAGATTACAGGGCGTCATAAAACGTTTCAAATATATATCAGACAAGTAGAAGGAACCATAATGGCTGAGTTGGATAGCCGAAAATTTTGCCGTATATCTCTATACCAGCTTGAACTACAAGTATTTTTACATTTGACATTCCGTACCGAATTCGACACGGAAATAACAGTTTACCAAAAATTTGTATCCTAGAAAATTTTTCTTCCTCGCCCCCTCGCAATGATAACACAAAGCATGTCGAGTGATATTATTACGAGTTTAGCCTGCTCCGTATATCTTTTATTATCTTGATGAACTAAGAACGCTCAAAGTGTTTGCTTATTAGAAAACTTTTCCGTACAAATGATTGCTCTGCTATCCATAAAATAAAGTAAAGTAACATGCAATGATAAGTATCTCCACGCGGACAAAACTTCTAAAACTTTCCGCTCATGTAAATTTGTGCGACATGGAATGTGTTCGTCTACCGTCATTACTCAAACAAATCCTAGCATAGTTTGCAAGAACACAAATTTTGATTGATATCAAAGGCGGAGATTGTCATCTGTGCATAGGAATCCTACGAGAAAACTTATCTCTGGAAGATATCGAATTCCGCAGAAATTGTGGTGATAACATTTAATTGTGATCAGTGTTTGAAAATATATACTTGACAAGGTATACTGAAAAGATAGCTCATTTGGATTTAGACGTCATTTGAGATCTCAAAAAACACACAAGTCCAAATATCTGAATACGTGCACATGTAAGTCTGTGTCGTGTAAAGTGTACGGGCGGAATCTGTTTTGTGCTGCATAGATTTAGAGACTTTGTCCACTTTGTGAATATTTCAAAAAATATTTCTAGACAAATTCTGTCATACTCCTGCAGGAATTTACTAACTCAAGGTATCAGGTATGAGCCTTAACCCAGTATATGGACTACTCATAGTAACGGTAATATGTGCCAGGGATCCCGCAGAATTGACCAACTTTGAGGTATTGCTGGATATAAATGTGTACATGAAATATTTTGAACATCCGTTCGTCCAAGTGGTTTTGTATGAAGATATTAATTTCTTGGAAACAACGAAGCCAGTGGCGGTGATATCAGCACGTCATGCCGGCATGTTGAAACTTTCTGATAAAAGAAATGTAGGAAGAAAATGTATGAAGAACATTATGGGCTGTTGTGCAACTGGGGCGACACGGAGGCGGATGAATGGAAAATATTCGACTGTAATAATGTTACTGTTATATCCTAAGACAAACTCCGACATTCTGCTCGCTTACACTGTATACGAATATTATTTCACGATGTCGTGCACCTTCGATATTCTTGGTGGTGGTGTTTCATTTCCTGTTTTGTCATACTTGGATGTGTACACATTTGGATTGTTAGAACAAATCAATGTACCGCAGGTAAATCTACGCGATCCACGCGAAAAACTATACAGATATTCCTTTGTAGGATTTGAAGTTTTGGATACGGCTATACAAGTCACTGGTTATTCACCTTGCAGCATGTTCAGTAGTCGAGTTAACATTTCATCGGATATGATTTCCCCCAAACTAATTCAGGATCTCTTAGTCCGCTTGGGGGGACAAGAGTGTCGAGTTTTATACAAGTTGTTTAAAGACTCAGTGAGGTAAGTAAAATACATAATTACACTAAAATACTAATGAATCTCAAGCAAGGGAAATTCCAAATTCGACCAGACAGAGAGAAAAAAGAGGTAAAACGCAGCCACTGACCGTCGAAGGGAACACTAAGTTGGAAGTAAAAGATGGCCACTGGCCGTCAAAAGGGAGATGAGAAGTAAAGACGTAAGATGACATATTAGGATGCCAGAACATGAGATATCTTTTAACATTTCAATTTCAACTTATTAAAATACAACGTCCTACATAAGACATGTCATTACGCTGTAAGTTACAGAACCGAAGGCAATTATAAAACAGAATATATATAACACTTACATACAGAAAGATGTCGTTACAAAAAAAAACTAAATACGACTAAACATTAAACACGAAGACGACGATATTCAAACGAGGAACATTGCATAGCAGAAAATCACGAATTTAACGCTTGAATGTATCATAGCTGTGAGAGGAGTCAGAACAATACATAGTCCATAAATGGGTCGCTAAATACACAAAACATTTCTTTCCGGACTCAGGTTGGAGAAAAACTTGGATGTAATTGTGAAGCGTTGTGATTGTGCACTTCCGAGTTTGATTTGAACAAAGTTTTGAAGAATTCTGGACCATGGTCACATTTAATTAGCTTGTACATAATACATAATATAGAATTGTAGAATAGCTGTTTTGGGCCTAGCCACTTTAAATGATTATTTAATTTGTCAGTTATTGTATCATATTTACCAGTCTTTATTAACAGTCTAGCCGCAGTTTTTACAGTCCGTTCAACAGACTTAAAATTATCATTACTAGCTGATCCCCAAACACTAGCCATGTAATTAAGGTGGGGAAATACAAAGCCTCGAACATCAACTGAGGTGAACCAGAATCTACGATGTTCGTATTAGCTCTTACGTAAAGGAGTCTCGTGCGCTTACGAATTTCTGCTTCGTCTGACATCACATTTTTTCCTCGACTAGTGGTGACTTGAAAATCATGTCCTAGGTACCTAACGATGTTAACATTTGGCAAACTAGTATTATCAATTCTAACGTTATTAGCCCTTGGACGGCAGTCCTGCAAAGGGCTTATAAGATTGTCCTGTCTGTCTGTCCGTAACGCGCTCCTCTATGCTGACACGAACGTGCATTCATAACTGCTGTTTTACACTAACAGAACACACTCGGACGCATTCAGAATACCATTTACCTTAGAGCAATTGCATTGCACAGTTAATGTCTGTTATTTGCATTGAGATAGGGAACATGAAGCTACCTCAACTCTTCTGTTAGTACGACTGCAGCGATCGCGAAGCAGAATGAGGAAATATAACATTACGGTCAGAATCATGTATTTCGGAGAGCAACTAAGCTTTAGATATGTCTTAGGTTCGATTGAATCACGTAAAGGCGAGCAAGCTTCACTAGAGGTTAAAGTTTGGAAGCATCCGCCTGACTGATAAACCTAAGTCTAACTATTTAAAGTCTGACTAATGAAAATCTCCACGCTATGCGATATGATCCGTAACGTTATAGAGATATCGCCACCTAACGTTAAACACATAGGAATATCTCATTACGTACACGAAGCAGCAATGCTTCCCCCATAAACAAATTACATACGTAACATTATAGAGATATCGCCACCTAATATCAAAGTGATAGGCCTATATAATAACGTACTCGAAGCAGCAGTACTTCCCCATAAACCAATTACATACATAAAATAATAGAGATATCGCCACCTGATGTTAAAGAGATAGGCTTTTCTCAAGTTCGCGAAGCAGCAGTGCTACCCCCATAACCCAATTACATACGTAACGTTATAGAGATATCGCCA
>JAQFYE010006119.1:0-11143 GCA_034694305.1 Protaphorura glebata
ACATGCTGAAAAAGGAGACATTTCGCTAGAATTCTTTCCTTGTTCGTTCTAAGTTGAAATACAAAATGGATAATCGGGCCGAAGGGCCGAAATTTTTCAGTGTTATACTACATTTCAATTAAGATTGTTACATTTTTTTCAATTTTTTGCGCCCCCATCAGCTCGCGCCCTTGGGCGTATGCCCATTCCTAGCTTCGGCTCTGCTCAAACTGTAGGCGTACGGAAATTGCGTTCATAAACAACTGAGCATGAGCACCCTTGGTCTGCTAGGAACTTTGATTCATTATAACGCTATTAAGAGATTAATACTTTTTTATTCTGTCTACGTAGGAACTGATGAAAATGATGGGGCTTCCGAATTGGATTCATTGTTTGGGTTGGATGGTAAATACGATGTGCGTCCACCTGGTGACTATTACAATCATCGTCATTTTTCTTTGTCATGTTGGTCGTCCGGCAGTCATCCATTTGAGTGACCCGTCATTAATCTGGGTCTCGCTTTTTCTATACGTCCTCTCAGCAACTTCATTTTGTTTCTTCATCTCTGCCTTTTTTCAATCACGTAAATAACAAATCAGTGAAGTATACATCTTTAGTTATTTATTATTAGGGTTAAGTGGGGCATCGCGCGTGCATGTGCCCGATTTTGCCTTGGTGCGAATGTGCCAATCCCTCCCCCCCCCCCGCTTGCTCAACTAGAAGAGTTAGAACCAACTAGACTAGCATGTGACTTCCAGTTCCAGAATACACATGCAAGAAACGACGGATTAACTGGCTTGGTACATTACTTAAAGGGCATGAAAGTTTCTAATCTCATCTCACAAGGAAAGCTCACAACATGAAGGTCGCACCTAGACCCGCCATTCACTTTTTCACACCATTTGGGATCCCCTGACATAAAAACAGTTAAACGTCCCATGAACAAATGAAGTACTTTTTTTGGTCTATCTTCGAAAATTTGATTGACAAAATCCTGAGGTCCCCCCTTTGAAAAAAATGCATGCTGTTTCCGGCTTATTTCATTCCGCCTCAATGTTGAGATATGCCCTTAGATGCCACTGATATTGAAGAAATTAAAAATAATTTTTTTCATCAACATTTTGATAAACTTGTTCCGAGATTTGTGTTCACATTCTCTATATTATGTGAACTGAAGTCGGATAGGGTTCTTTCGTAATAATACCTACTTTCTGTTTCTGGTACCAAACAAAGGAACTAAAGAATTAAAGGTTAGGCATAAATGTGTAATTCTAACATGATTTGTTTATACGCAGCTATTGTTGCCAATATAGTGGCAATAGTAGTGTGGATCGGGACATTTTATGGCACGTATACACCGATTGATGGCGAAAATGCTTCTCGTGCATTTACAATTTATGATCGAATGGCTGTGGCCCTGCTTCCAAATTACGCCCTTGTGTTACTCGTTACAGGAATTTTTGGTCTTGAATCAAGAAGTGAGAAATCTAAATTATTCTTCATTTTCGGGGACACAAAATTTATTGTTATACATCGTATGTTTGAAACAGACATTGGAGCACGTTGGGAGTCTATAAGAGAACCACAGAGTAGACTTGACCCGTTGACTATTGGTCACTCCTGGCTGATGTTCATTGTTGACACCATTTTATATATGTCACTGACGATTTACTTGGAGAATATCATCCCTTCAAAATACGGCATTCGGAAACCTTGGTACTACATCTTCCAGGTACGACACAAACGAACCTTCTGTACAGTTCTAATTCTGCGTTCCGGGCTACCTACACATTTTCCAGAACGTGTGTCAACGGAATTCTGTACCGTTATTTCAATTTTCAAGTGTCTCGAAACATTTAATTGCAGCAATTCAAATCTCGTGTGAAATATAATATAATAACGAATATGTAATCAATGGTCAACTGTATATGTAACCACGCCGCTATGCGCTAGGCCGAGTACAGAACCAGGGTTGTCCTATTCTGCCCCGACTTTGACCAATCTCGGTGTTTTGCATCTAATTACAGAGATAATAGCTTTCTTAAGCTGTCCAACTTTTCACGGAGTTGTTAACAAGGGGACTGTAACATTCTTTCTCGCGCAACCAAAAACTTCACCTCTAACATTTTGCAATAGAAAATATTCAAATACTTCACCCTCGATTGAAAGATAACCGAACCCCCAATTTTATGGTGGCACCGAGAATTATTCACAAATTCATAGATTTTGCATTATTGCCACACATTTTTTTTTCATAAAATAACATAGAGTAAGGAATATCGATGACTTCTCATCTCCCTTGGAGAGGTATTGATCTAATGTTAACTTTTGGAATCAAGTACCTAACGAACGTCATCCTTTCCAACCCTCCACGCTGCACAAGCAAAAAGTGGTAGTGGGCCTCCTTGGAGGCGGGGTATGATAAATATTGAAATGCAATAAGAATCATTTTCGTCACCGAACCTACCAATGGTACACATTCTCGACACCGAGTGCTTCGACTCGTACCCGTATGCACTCAGAATGTCTACCCATGCAGAGCATTTCTTGGTCGATGATAAAATAATTCGTTGTCCGGCGATATAACTGGAACCGAATTTCGATAGTAATTAATTACCATAATTGCTTTAAATTACCTCAGATATTTTAGTGAGGTATGATGTTTTGATCTAAAAAAAACACACATCCGGTTGAAATCGGCGTCATTACCCTTAAAATAATTTATTCAATTAATTCTTTTAGCCATCCACGTGGGGTTATCGCGTTCGCCGGAATGCTCAGATTACTCCCGTCGCCACGGAAGGTGAAGGCGAATCTTTCGGGTTTGAAGCTGAGCCGACAAATTTAACCGCCGGGATTGTAATTAAAAACTTGAGCAAACGGTTCGGACGCAACAAGGTAGCCGTAGATAACGTTTCTTTCAAAATGTTTGACGGACAAATCACAGTACTGCTTGGACATAATGGTGCGGGGAAAACAACTACAATGTCAATTCTGACTGGTAATTTTTCTTTTATTATAAAAAATATTAATCTCCATTGTTTAAAGAATAACAAGGAATATCCGAACCATTCTTGCAGGATTATTTGCACCGTCAGGCGGAACTGCCATTATCAATGGCTATGATATCAGGACACAGATTGACGATGTTCGGAGTAGTCTAGGACTTTGCCCACAGCACAATTTATTGTTTGAAAAACTAACGGTTGAAGAGCATTTATTATTTTTCGGACGAGTGAGTTCCATTCTAAAATATCATAATATGGCAGTTATAGCAGTTGATTAACAAAATATCAATCTGTCCTGTGCACTATCGTAGTTGAAGGGATTAACCAAAAGTCAAGCAAAGGCGGAAACGACGTCTCTTTTGTGGCAGATAAGATTGCAGGAGAAACGTACTGTGCTGTCAAAGAATTTGTCCGGAGGTCAGCAGAGGAAGTTGTCACTCGGAATTTCTTTGATCGGAGGAACAAGGGTTAGGCTGACGCACTTTTGAATTCAGCATTACATGAGCGCGTAATAGTAACTGTGTATTTTTTATTGAAAAAGGTGCTAATTTTGGATGAGCCAACTTCCGGAATGGATCCTGAAGCTCGGAGGGTCATCTGGGACATTCTTCTGGTAATCGTCACTGTCGTTATTTTTAAGAATTGGTTGAACTTTACTAATTATTGTTTCCACTTTCTAGGAAATGCGAGGAAGCCGAACTATTCTCTTGACCACTCATTTCATGGAAGAGGCGGATATTTTGGGAGACAGAATTGCAATCATGGCTGCGGGAAAACTTCAATGTTACGGGACTCCAAGTTACTTGAAAAAATTCTATGGTGAGTAAGTTCTGCGAGTCCTGCCATCGTCATAAAAATCAGAAACAGGCCATCTCCGCTACATACAAACTAATTCA
Source organism: Protaphorura glebata (assembly GCA_034694305.1). Lineage (NCBI taxonomy): Eukaryota > Metazoa > Arthropoda > Collembola > Poduromorpha > Onychiuridae > Protaphorura > Protaphorura glebata. The sequence goes on from JAQFYE010006119.1 coordinate 3,884, forward strand.
ATTAAATGCTTCACTCATAATACTTAGGTGCCGGGTACACCCTTGCAATGACCATAGAGGAAAATGCAAACAAGGAAGAGATTTTGTTAACCATCCAGAACCATGCACCTTCGGCATTTTGGAAGTTTCAAAAGTTTTCTAGTGCGTCGGAGATTGCAATAACACTTCCCACTGAGAATGAATCGATATCGTTTTTCCCAGCCATGTTCAAAGATTTGACTGAAAACAAAGTGTCCTTAGGAATCAGAACCATGGGTTTATCACTCACAACGATGGACGAAGTTTTTGTCAAGTAAAATGTCTTGACGTTTTCTTATTTCATTTTGGAATTGACAGTTCTGTGTAATCCGTAATGCATCAAGGAACCGATGAATGAATCCGACAGGTTTCGCATGTAAATTTCAATGAACATTAAATAAGAAACTATCTGTAGGGTTGGTGAACGGCTTGCGGGGGAAGACAACACACATGTTGACCTAAACACTCAGGGCAGTCCGGGCAATGGTGGTGGCGCTTGTAAGTATACACTTTCACAACATACGTATAGAACAGATTTGCGTAAATTAAGGTCAATGACATTATAATTTTTCTACAAAGATCTTCCACCACCATTAGTCAAAATTAAAGAATGCAAACTCATTTTACAACAATTCTGGGGTTTGTTCTGCAAAAGAATGATTTGCACCTCGAGACAGCGTCGCCTATTTCTTATTCAAGTAAGCAACCAGTAACCAAAAGTGCCTTTATAATAATTTATAAAATATTTAGACACAATTTTATACCCTCTTGTCTTGTTTCAGTTGGTGATACCCGTCCTTCTTCTCATCGGTGCCATCGCTATCGTAAATGCGTCTGTGTCAAAAACTGATGCACCCCCTCCACTTAAAATGACATTGTCTGACTACAAGGATCCGAAAACATTATTCTCTTCTTCGAATGCGGTAATTCTATTCAATTATTTTTAAGCTGACAACACTGAATAGAATAGAATAGACCATACTCCAAAACTTTAAGTGTCTAGGTGTGGACGTGCCCAAAATTTTTGAAAAGGGGGGTACCGGCTCGCCGCTTCGCCGCTCGCCGATCGCGAGTTTTTGGTTAACCACACAGACATGCCGGGGAATAGTAAGTGGCGGGGGCACGGGCTCGGAAACATTGTTAGGGGTAGGGGCCGGACGCCCGCCGCTTGCGGCGGTCCCCGCGGAGCGGCCGCCGGAGGCTAAATTTGTTTTTGAGGTTAGGTTAACATTATGGGCATGCAAAAGTTGTTTTTACGTCAAAACGCGGAAGAAAATGGCGTCCCAATATTTTACCGATTTTTAACCAGAATTTTTGCATTTTCGCTCTAAATAAGTACAAAATTGACAATCGGCCCGAAGGGCCGAGATTTTTTTGAATATTATTACGCTATTATTAGTGTACAGGCCATACCTCCGGCCAGGAGGGCCCCCTTGCCCCGTGGTAGCAAGCGGTACCTCGGCATCTCACTAAGGAAACGTTTTTTACACCACGCACGCAGCGCGCCTTATTTTTTTTGGTGGTACATGACGAGGGTATCTAAACCTCTAATTGATTATGTTTTCTTTTAATATTTTCAACTTTTTATTAAAAAGAAGTCTAAAATTTAAATAAAGGGGGTAGGGGGCTCGCACTTAGGCACGCAGGGTACACGTACTCTAGGTGTACTTTCAGGTCTGTAAGGGGGGGCTCACGTAATGACACGTATCGGGGTTTTGGAGTATGGAATAGACAGTTTGGTTTTATTGTGTCCAGAAGGTAATACCCAGAACACAATACCTAGGCCTCCAAATCATTTCAAACCAAATTAGGGCACGAACCCGACCTTTTGAAATGACCTGTGTCCGTCTGTCTGTACACACGATTACTTGAGCAGCTCTTCCCTCGTTGTTTTCAAACTTGACAAACAAGACCCTCGAACGATTACTCCGGTCAAGTTCATTAGCCAGCAAAATCCAACTACTTACTTTGGGTACTTTGCTATGTAATTCAGGTAAGTAAGCGACTGATTTCAGGAAACTGTCTTCGTGCGAAATATTTTTCTTTCTCCCGCACTCTCTGTATCATCATGGCGTAAAAAGTCGATTAGGCGAACACCGTTCGAGTCTATGAAAAAATGGAACCCACAACAAACCCGGGGGATGCCATATCCCTTGATTACTGGAGTTGAGTAAGTGATACCCACAACGGCACACCCACATTCTCGGAAGTTTGACTTGAAATTTTGAAAATTTCTATTCAATTTTTGAGAATCTTGAATACCCGTGATAAGAAATATTGACGAACAAACGCATTGAATTCAGTTTCACACCATCCATATCGATATATCGTATGGTAATACTTACTTAATCTCTGGGAATGCAAAAATAAGAGAGGCCGTTGCATCGGACGTACCTTTCACTAGTCGCAAAGTGTCAATTATTTTTTAAACTCTAGTCGAAATTTTGATAACTATGTACTTCTGAAACCCCGTGTATTCAATTGGTACACCCTGCACTATTGGCTGTAAGGACTGTGTGATGTTCCTTTTCTGGTGTCTCTTAATGTGTTCTCCGAGATAGCATACCGTAAAATACTTATTACTAACCTGGTCCCGAATAGGGACCCGGCTCTAATACAAACCGGGTCACGAGACGATTTGGAGAAATAGAAACCGGTATCTCTGCTCCTGCGGTCGATAATACAAATCGGGTCTGAAGGAGGCAAGTTTAATTAGTAACCCGGGTTTGTGGTCGGTATTTTACGGTATGTACTTTACGGCAAAATTTGGTGGTGGGGCCCCCCATCGCGCTATCTAAATGATTTATTTGAATATGCAATACCAGTACCACTCAAATTACGCCTATATATTTTGAAGTCATCGGTCCTAGCATAGCAGGTGCATCAAGGATCTCAGTCTGATTCATATTCCTCACGCATTGTCGCATTTCTTAAAACTTGAGTGTCCTTTCATTTCAGGCACTTAAGGTCAGCTATCCTGAAGTTGTTGGTTCTTCAGCGAAACAGAGTCCAGATCTTATGAAGCAACTTCGTGATGCTGGAAGGAGAGACGAGGCGGTCTATCGGGTTCATTACATTGTTTCTGCAAAATTGGATTCATCAGTGACCGCATTGTACTCTTCTGGTGCGTTCCACTCCAGTCCTCTTTCAGTGAATCTGGTGTCCAATGCAATATTAAGAGCTCGTGACCCGTCAAAAAAACTATCTATTGAAGTGACAAATCATCCTCTCTTTGACGAGTTATCTTCGTTTGAATTTCCATCACCAGATGGAGGTACAGCTCTCAGTTTCGCGATCATTGTCAACATTGGCTTAGCTCTTTTTGCTGCGAGTTTTATCATCTTCCCAATGGAGGAAAAAATTTGCAAGGTAATATAAACAATTTGCTCAGTACTGAGCGTTCTTTTGGTCCTGTAAAGATTCATAGCCGTAGTCTTTTGCCTGGTTGGTTGATGATTTTCTTCAAGAAGGCTTCATGTGAAGGTAGTTGATTGCTGTACAAGGAGGAGTCGTGACACATCCTGCGAGAGTATTTTGCATATTCAATTTTCAAAAATAGTTAAGGTTGTAGGAATGGAAGGATTTTTAATTTAAATTACATGGGAGACGTGACAAAACCAAATGGGAATTTAACATTGGGGGGAAAATTCCAAGTCTTATGAGAATTCGTAATGTTCTCTCCCCAGAGTGAAATTATTTGTTTATTTTCGGAATAAACAAGTCACGGCTCCTCCTGTTACCGCAATCAACTATGCGTGAAGTCGTCTTGATTTTTTTATTCCGTTTCGGCCTCTGATTCTGGGACGATAAAGTTGGGTTCTGGGAAAGTAAAGTAAAACTATCCTGGAAAGTTGATCAAAAGGTGAAAAATTTATACTAAAGTAATGACATAACATTTTTACGTTTCTCAGGCAAAACAATTACAATTAATGACTGGAGTGAGTCCATTGACATTTTGGGGGTCCTCGTTTCTGTGGGACTTTTTATTAATGGTAGTTTTGATTGGAATTATGTTAGCTTGTTTCCCAATCTTTCAAAAATATGGAGTATTCACAACACACGGAGGTGCAGGTAATATTATCCATCTTGATATCGGCGATGAAATTTGGAAAGCAGCGCATTCTAGTTTAGTATTAATCTGAATTATATTGTTTTGAAAGGCGTGCTGTTCTTAATTCTGCTGATCTACGGTTACACTGCCATCTCATTCTCGTACATGTGTTCTCTGTTCTTGAAGTCCGTTTCGGGAGGATTCACCTTCGTTTCTTCTGTGCACATTGCTTCTGGTAAGGTCTTCTCTAGGAATTGAACCAATTATCGTTTAAACGTATCTAATATCGTAGTCTGTTGATGTGAAAAGTTGCAGATCTTATTATTAGTTTTCAATTTCAGGCCTATTTTTTGCGTTACTCGTTCTCAACTTGGAAAACATTCGATTCCTTCTACCACACGCCGCAACAATCTGTCGTCTCTTCGCTTGGCCTTTTCCTAATTTCGGTGTTACAATGGCCCTCGCGAAATACATTATTTTAGCGGTAGCTAACTCTCGGTGCAATGTCATACCACTCAAATACAAACAGCTGATTTGCAAGGGCGGACCAAATAATCCATCCTTTGAAAGATTGTATCAATGTTGTGGTAAGTGCTGGCTCACTTTTGATACCTTTAGACAGTCCAGGAGTTCTGGTCACTTTTGTTACGAGAAAACAAGTAAACTTTTTCATACTGGGAGAAAACAGCACAAATTCTCGTTCAGTGTGGCAATTTTCCCTTAATGCAATGTTAGAATTCCCATTATGTTGTAAAGTGCTCCGCGTGTAACTGAAGTTAAGTGTTCTTCATTTCCCTCAAAACCTTAACTACTGAAAACAATCGAAATTTTTGGTGAGTTCCGAGAACTCCTATGGATTATGAAAGGAATCAATTGCGTGAAAGCGTGTTGCATCTTTTTCACTCGTTACTCCCTAATTCAACAAAGTTGAATTTTCTTGGGCAATGGGCACTCAATTAGCATGACCTCCATGAAACACAGTTATGATTTCCTCGTACCATTTTGACTTTTTTTTGATCCAAAGTTTCTCTGAGTAAGAAAGAATATTATGTCGAGAATGGTTACTTACGATTAGTGGACTGCTCCGCGAAGTTCAACTCTCAGTGAAGGATTAAATTGGAAAATCTCATTGATTCCTTCGGGGATATTTGTCAATTATATAAATCTGTTTTTCGGTCAATAGCTCAGCAAATAGTTTTTCATATTGGGCTGTGGACGGAGGGACTCGTCGAATAGTGGCTATGTTCCATGTTTGACTCAATTCAATTTAAACTTGGTTTCAGAGAAATGCAATAATACCTACGGCCGTGGTCGTGTGTGCTTCAAGTCAGTGCCTTACCTGCAATGGAGTACCAGAACATTCAAGGATGACCCTGGTATTCCAGGCGTTGGGCAAGAAATCTTTTACGTTCTCATAATTGGCATTCTGTTCAATGTAATCTTCCTTCTGGCGGAATATGGGGCTCTACAACGAATTTGCAATGTTGGTTTGAGTTCAAAGAACTCAGCATTTGCTCCACCGGGAGAAGAGGATGTTCTGATTGAGAGTCAAAGAGTCCAAGAAATGCTTCAAACTGGTACATAAGATTTACCTGACGGCAGATTGATTTCCTCTTTTCCTCCTTAGGGTAGGGTGGTCTAATACGCCCCACCTTCGCGCGAGTCTGCTAATTAGCTCCACCCCTTAACTACGCGAACATGTGACTCCCAAAGCACGCTCACAAATGAAAGTGGGAGTAGTTAGCACACCTTCCTGTCAAACGTAAACGTTAACCGAAATTTTCCACCAAAAACTGGCGGATGTTTTTCAAATTTTTGTGATGAGATTTTTTGACTTCCCTTGGCAATATCATTTAATACGGCAAAAGTTAGTTGTCGCTTGCTTTTAACTTTACGATAAATCTTTAAATTGACAATATAAATGACATTATATTTTTGATCATATTACATTTTTTTAAGAAATTTTGAACCCCTATCAGCTCGCGCCCTTGTGCGGAGGCACACTGTACCCTACATTCATGTCGATACTGTCGGTCTGACATATTCTATTACCGGCTGTCACAAAAATTAGGTTCTCGCCTAATTGTCGATGCCGCAGTGAAATAGCGACATAAAAGATGTCCATCCATTCAATTGTAATACAACAACTCCCGTCCAGAGATGCTACTCAATTGCAAGGCTTGACCTTTATATAATTTGAATTACGACAGCGAGTTATAAAGAAACAAGGGAACTTACTTTTGCGACAGACTGTGTTAGGAAGTGTGGGCATTTTCTACATTTTTTACCATTTGGAGGAAGTCGGCCGTCAGATCGAGCATAATTTTTACTTAAATTACACTTCATCGACCCGAGTCAATTTGTCTGTTGTTATCAAGGTCGCGTCGGAGAGGACGCTCTTGTAGTGGGAAACTTTTGCAAAAGTTATGGAGGCTTTTCAGCCGTCGCTAATTTGAGCTTCGGCGTCCATTATGGAGAGTGTTTTGGATTGCTGGGAGTGAACGGAGCAGGAAAAACAACGACTTTTCGAATGTTGACTGGAGATGAAATCAGATCAAGTGGAAATGCTTTCGGGTTTAATTGCACCCTTGAGAAGAATCGGGCTAAGTTCCTCAGGAACATTGGATATTGTCCACAGTACGATGGAATTGTTGGGGTCATGACAGGAAAAGAAATTCTGCAACTATATTGTCGTCTAAGGGGGATTCCCAGAAAACAAATAAAGTCTGAAGCGAATAAATGGCTCGAGAAAATGGGTATGCAAATCATAACAACCATTGACAATACTCGGTTTAGAAGTCAACTTAAATCTAAGGCTTTATAAACAGGTTTACAGGAGGCTGGAAATGTACAGTGCAAGAACTACAGTGGAGGAATGAAGCGGAGGTTGAGCGCAGGAGTCGCTTTGATTGGAGACCCTCGAATCATTTTATTGGATGAACCGACTTCCGGTGTTGATCCCGTTTCGCGTCGCCATTTCTGGAAAGTTCTTTCAGAGCTCCGAGAACAAGGTCAATCCATCATTCTGACCTCACACAGGTATACTAACCTCGATTAATATGAGGCGTAGATACTTTAGAATAACAGTCTTTGACCTTGGCTAGGTCTAATGGACCTAGTGCTCCAACCGTTTCCGTTTCGAAACGAAACGAAACGCCCGTTTCCGTTTCGTTTCCGTTTCCGTTTCCATT
>JAQFYE010006120.1:0-11142 GCA_034694305.1 Protaphorura glebata
CGAATTTTCAATTATGACATCTACAAAAATGAAATTTGTTAATTTTTAATTATATGAGTTTCTTCGGCATAAAATAGGCTTTCCAACGATATATAACTCTAAGCGGTACGTTGAAAGCCGACGGAGATATTCCTGTTTCCACACAAATGTTTCCATCGTATGGTTACTTTAGTCGCATACTGTATCAGCATGTTAATGGATTACGCATCCCAATTTTGGCAAGCACCACTATATAGTAGTTGTACGAAAACATTCCAATGAGGAAAAAAATATTATTGGAAGTTGGATCTAAACTGTGCTCTCCTGTGGAATTGAACCCCAACATTGGGTCAGTCCAAACGATACGATTGAACTTGAGTGAATACTTAAGCATCGGCAGACTTAGAACGAAGGTGAGAATATTCAGCAATTTCCATCGATGTACCGAAATCGAAACAAGATGTCCGCATTATTTCGGAACTAGAAAGTTGGAATGACCAATCCTAATCCTGTCTAACGGGCGCCCTAATCTGAGTTTTTCGTAAGTACCGTACAATCTCAAATCAATTGGCAAAAATTCTGCAAAATTCTGGAATAACGATTTCTGGCGACTTTTCACTGTAGCCTGAGTTGAACATGAACACCCGAAAGTTATTCCTTGTTGTTAGCGTCCAGCTTAGATTAGATTGCCAAAATTATGCCAAATTCTAGGAATCCAAAGGATCGAGCTGAGATACGGCCACGGCCAGCCCACTTCTGAAAACTCCTTAGAAATTCAAGATAGAAAGCAAGTCATGTCAAGTCTGGGAAATAAGGCGTTCCACTGCCCATCCCGTCAAAACGTTTACTTTACCACCCAGCATTTGTTTGTCCATTCGTTTCACTCGTTTCGTTTCCTGTTTGAGACCATGAGTCCTATGAGCTTCAGCAAGTGCAAAACAAACATGAACATGACATGAAAGCATAGGAAAGGAAAGACCGGAGAAAGTCAAGTCAGTCAGTGAAAGTCTAGTCACGCTTATTCAACTTTACAATACATTGATCTTTCTCATTTCCAATTTTCCTTTCACTCAACTTTCTTGGCTCGGCTCAGCTTTCTACAACAGTCCTTCACTTAATCCATCCTCAATCTCAGCACGTTAGCGTGTACAGGGTGGTTCAAAATCATTCATAAATCCATCTTTCCTTGGGCACCAGACATTGTGAATTTTGGGCGATGCGAACAGGACTTAAAAAAACGACCTTGCTTTTCCTAATTTCTGAAATTCAGCACCTACAAAATAGCCGAGCTATGGATACGATGTGCATGCTCAATTACTTTTATGAATATACCACTTTGAATTATCAACGAAATACAAATCTTCATTTTCAATTTCGGTATGAGAAAGGCAAAATGATGAACCACCCTATAATAAACTGAAGCTAAACTGAAATGAAAACTGAACCTAGCTTTCTTTTCTATTGATTTCATGAAATTCTACCTGAGATGAGACCCGAGCCAACTCAAGTAGAATTTAAGTCTCTACAGCTTAAGTTCAACGAAAGCTACGACTACAAAACACCAAACGCTGCTTTAACTACTATAAAAAAGTCCAAACAAATTAATCTCAGTTTCTCTCTGCTTCGTTCGCTCGCACCAGTTAAGAATCCCTAAATAGTATCTAAATACCTCAAATCCCTCTGCCCCCTTCGGAGATCCAATTAGAAAAGTTGGGCTAATTCCAACTTACGACGAGACTAAAAAGGGAACAAAAGGAGTTGGTGCTGCACGACTGGGCACTTCAAGCCAGATAACAACAACAATATGGTGACGAGTAAAGTAAAAGTGCAAATCACACTCAGATTTTGCCACTTACTGGAAGGTCGAGGTCAGCCGCCAATTTGACCAGGCTAAATTCTTGATATGGCATCCTTAGTACTACACCGAAGCTCCAGTGAAAAAAACCACCATAAAGCAACCATATCATCTTGTTAGTCCAAGGAATCGAACCCCCACGAAGCACTACTCTGCCGCACCGCGCAGAACCTTTTAATTTTTCCAGTGGTATCAGTTGGTCAATATGGTGAAATTTCTATTTCACCAGAAGACTTACAATTTCAGAGAATTTATGAAGTTAATGAACCAAGGCCTTTAAAATCTCGCATATATTTTCTGTGCTATCTGCACAGTTCCCAGTGAGGTTGACATAAAATGTGCGTCAATACTCCACTTTTTGAGTGGTACTACAACAAAAGTCTGTTTTGTACAGTCTCCATCTCCACTTCAGTCATACATACACATACCAATTCAATTTCAATTTTCAATTTTCTAGGGAAAAACACATTCAAACTACCCAGAAGGTGGAAGTAATCGTGATTGTGTGTGGTACAAGTGCAATGGCAGTAGCAGAACAACATCTTGCGCCAGAAGTCCCCCAGTACCGTATCTAAACATTGAATTGTTTTTCTACAAAATTTTCAGATGAATGAACAAAGAGGATCAGATCAGTGAGAGTGCGAGTGCATTGCTCCACTTCTATTTCCATGTCGTTATACGAATACGACCCTAAACATAAACCAAAACCAAAATGTAACATCATTTCATTCTCTTCAGCATTTCTTTCAGGCTAAAAAATTGAATGACTACGAGTATCAGTTCGGTACTTTCGGTACAGAGGGCTCGTCTGCTCTGTCAACCGTAAACTAACTTTTTTCGCTGAACAAGTAAAGAGTCAGAGTCAAATAATAAAATATCGCCACAAGGAACTTAACACCTCGTATTTTCAAAATAGGCACAGGGTGGGTCAATTTCGATACATCACTTTTTCAGCTGAAATCATTGATAAATCAATACCAGCAAATCAGTAAATGCGTCATAGAATACTCAGGAAGAAAGCGAGCTATCGACAGACACAGAAACTGCTCTTTAATGAAAGCTTTCATACTTACTCACATTCGTTCGACTCCCACACAGAAAAATGCGTAAAGAAATTACATTCTATTTTTGTGAAATAGTTATTCAAACACGTCAGTTATTTTTGACCGACCCTGTAACTCACAAAGCGGGTTTACAATTCTGAAAGCATTCACAAGTGAGTCCTCATTCACATTCACACCTCAGACAGCTCACCGGAGGCAACAAGAAGATATGAAACCAACTTAAAGTTTCAAAAGATACCGAACCAAGTATATAAATATTTATTTTCAAAAAGTTGTTAAGAACTTTAGCCGTTTAGCCGTAAGCGTAAGCGTTAAAACTGTTATTCCTTCCTCCGGTTGGAATTGAAATTCATCAAACATTTAAACATACTAAAAAATTCACCACATTCATGAAAGTACGGAGAGCTAAGTGAGACCAAGTCATTTAAACCAAAATGTTCACAGAAGAACTGCGCACAAACAGCAGGTGCAGAAGGGTATTTAAATTTCATCACTAATGAAAAAACCTTATGCCGGCCACCACATGTCTAACTCTAATCAACCAGAATTTTTCTCACGGTAAATGTTAAACCGCAAAATCCTGTACGCACAAGCACATAAGAGTCACCGACATATAATTTGATAACTCCTCTAATTGAACTTTACGCTCACATGTTATTACTCCTGCTAAAATGCATTTCTATTTTCAACCTGTCGTAGTTACAACGAAAAACCGCAAATACGAGGAGCTACGTATTTCAGGATATGACTAATTGACTACTGACCAGCGGACCAGCTACAAGCTCGTTGAAATTTCGCACAACACTCGACATCAAAATAAATAAAGTTGATTTCAATTTCATTAACGAGGAAACTGAGTTGGAGTAATCGGAATGTTTTGGGCCTTTAAATATACACAACAAACTCCAACAAAGAGTGTGTTTGAAATGAAAATGACACACCGAACGACCGAACATTTTGTGAACAGATTTTCAAGCAAGTATCATAATTAAACAAGAAATTACGGCGACGTCTGTAAAAGTAGAAGTATGAAAATAGAATAAACAGCGCGTTTCATTATCATTACTGTATTTCATAATTCAGATTCTAGAAACGAAAAACTTTCTACAAGGTGGGCCATGACCTTCCGAATAAAACCGTGCATTCTCTCAACAGGACATCCGTGCTGTCATAAAGATAAAATTAACAAATTCTCTGGTCCCTTGGTACAAACAGCTTCGACAAAAGTACCAAAACTAATGTTAATTTAAGAAACGAAACCTGACTTCGAAGTCCACTTTAATTGATATTATTCAAATTTAAGGACATGTCCTAGCCCTGTCATTTTGTAGCTCGAATGCATCTGCTTGAATCACGGTCAGGGTTACGACCAAGCACGACAAAGCAAAACTGTTCAACATATATTTAACTTCAAATTAGCGTAGTGCAATGCGGTCATACGTTCAGCAAGCTAATCTAACTATAATTGTGATCCCGGTCTAACCTCTCTGCTCATCTTTTGCCTAGTCATCACCACGAGTGTCATTTGTCGACTATCTAATGACGCATTACAATGCTGGCAGGGGAATATTTTGGTAATATTTAACGACTTCAAATTAGCATGGATTTCTAATAAATTTACATAACAATATGATAACACGCGGAATAATAAACCGTAAAGCACCAGTCATAGTCATAATGTCCTTGGAAGCCTATTTGCTGCCAAGTGGCAACTCAGCTTGAAATAAAATGACATTTCCTTTGTACTTTTTTAAATGAAATCTTTCATAATGATATTTTCATCTCATCAACTCGTTCTTTCAAAATAATCCTTTGATGTAACAAAATTCGACAGAAACCGACGCAAAATTCGTCAACTAACATAAAACGAAAAGTCGTGCTTCGGAACTTCTTCTTTTGAATAATGTCGTCTTTCGTCTGTCGCAAAAGTAGCTCGCCTAATTAATTCTTTCAGACAAACATATGAATTTGGTGCAACTACACCCAAACCCCCTCAAATAGGTGACACAATTACACAGATGAATAGGGCCGATCTAGATTAGCGAAAAAAGTAAAGAATCTTCCTATATGAGATAGTTTTTTTGGGTGTCATGCTTACAGAGTACATTACATGTCAGAAATAGTCGGGAAGCATCATTGTTTACATTTAAGGTAAAAGACACCTACAGTATGCGTAATTAGTCATTCACAGTAAACAGTAAACAATAAACAATGCCAAGGGAAAGAAGGTTTTCCATATCTAAACTGATTAGATAGGTGAGCACATCGCACTTCCGATCGGAACAAAACAAATTAGAAAAACATAATCTCAAGTTCCTGCTCAAAACAATCCTAATGAGTTAGAATACATTAGTAGTAAGTAGTGTCCGAACGAATTACGCGCCAGGGTGATCACCGATTGATTTTAGAAGTATACCCGCGTAGCGCCATAGCGCTATCGTATCGCTTGTCCCAGTGTGTCACAGTATGTAAATATTTACCAACGGAAGCATCACTGAGTCACAAGCTCAATTTTAACTACCGAGAACAAAAAAAAATCATAATTTGAAAAGATGGACTCACTGATATTCAAATCGCACAAATTATTACACTAAATAAATCCAACGTACTCGTCACAAACAAAAATTCCCGTCAAAAATTTACAATCGGTGATGTCTTGTCAGTCTGTCCATCACGTTCAACGAAGATTGCTCGTACAAATACTAAGTAAGATGTGAATTTGGTCCGCAACGAAGACAATCAACAACGAACGTGTTTATGAGTGTATTTCTGAATAGGAATGACGAAACCTAAAGAACCAAACTTCATCTAGTCAACACACTGTTAACACGGTCGACGGTCCGATCTTAAAATTCCTATCAAGAACGTATTAAGGAGGTTTTCCTATTATGTCCTAATCTACCTAACCGAAACTACATTTTTGGAGTGCAGACTCTATATACTCTTACTAACGCACCTAAGAGTTAAACGTTGGTTAAACCAAGCGTACCAGACGCCATCACCATTTCATTTCTTCAAGACAAAACGAGTGTGAAAATCCAAATTACAAAACACGCATCGTGATTCACCTCATCTCTACACAAAATTCTAAAATCACGATTTGTCAACTGCCACATTACATCAAAACATTTTTTTCTGTCTTCCCATCAATTTCTAGCCAGACTTCTACAAAATATGTATGAAGTACAACCATTACTATCTCTATATTATGTCTATATTCTAAATGGTTACGTGTTCGTAGTCACAGTCACAATTAATTCTATGTCACGGCATGGCTATGACGACAAACCATAGCGAACATTCGACATTTAGCTTGACAAAAATCACTCTACCGAGGTACGAACAGCAGAGAATAGAAAGCGAAAATTGTAATGCTCATAAACTCGGAATTTTAAATTCAAACTGAGTCAGCATTTCATTATCTAATTTAATTTTCTTACATTGGACACGGATTAGATATTATTGGTCTTGACCATGATATGAGTCATTGTCAAGTCATAAGAAATATGAATACAGATGAATGAATAATTTAAACCATACACATACACTGTAGTTCTCAAATGTCGTCGTCGTACGCTCGTGTGTTAGTTGCATGAGATGCAATTTTTTTTAATGCTAATTCGATTTTTCGATCCATTGTCTGTAAACTGCGAAGTCAAAAATCTGGTTCCCACAAGGTCGAATTTTGATGGGACGGAATTTCGCAGTAACTTGTAGGTACCAGAAGCAGAGCTGATCAACAATTTAATATTTCTAATTAATGTAATTAACAATGACGCATTCCGATTCCGCGAATAAAATAGAGTTTAAAAAATAAAAATGAACTCCGACTCCCAGACAAATCAATGGGTTTGAGAATTAAAAATTAAAATGGAACAATACTTAGAACTCGCGGTGTCGTATTTCGCCGTAAGTAAACACTACAATCGTGTATTGAAATAATTTTTATAAAAATAAAAATAATTTACCTTTTGTATTATGGTTTGTCTGGCAGGCAACGGATTTCAGCTATTTTAGTTATTCCATGAATGAGCGTAAGACTAGCCTTATGACTTATGACACTTTTATTGCATGACCCAGACCCCTGACCTGCCCTTGTCACTCATTCATTCTTAGAACAAGAGCTGCTTCGAGTTACTACCGCCTGACAATCCTGACGTGACCAAATATCCGACCGCTCACTAAATGAAGATACGGTGAAAGGTTATTCAAATTAGCCAATTTTTGGCTCTATTTGACAAATTCGGCTAAATGCTCTGCCGCGGTAATTTCCATATATTGCACTGTTAGAAAAATTAAATATTATACATACAATACAATGAATGAATATGTCAATGTATATTTTTTTAACATTTACGGTTAAATACATTTATGAACACAATTCAAACCCCCAATGAAAAAATTCTAGCTCTGCACGCTGTTTCGGCCAATGACCAATTCGCTGATGAAATCTCTCCTTTAATTTCAATTACTTCGGTGTTAGTGTGAGAGATACATAAATATTATTTGTATCGGTGATTACACGTGCCCTTAAAAATTAACCACTTACTCATGCGTTGTTCTCTTAGACTGCATTAGTCTGACACATGAACACACAATTCAAAGATTCAAACATAGGCAGTGGCTGTGTCAATGGCCAATGACAATTCTGCTGAGTACACTGACCATTGACCCAAGATAAGAGACGATGACTGACACTGACGAAGAGACCTGCCTTCGACAACTTACTCTACCGTCACCGTCATCCCATGTCAAAAATAAATCAATAAAACTAAAAGTACACCTGCATGTCTGCTTTACCCTAAACTTAAATATAAATTCCTGAATCATTTTTAAACAAACTCGGTATTTTCCGTACTTACTGTTGACTACGCATTGTCAATTGTATATTGCATTACCCAGTCACAACCGGATGAGATTAAACTCTTCAACTAACTAAGCTAAGCTTACGTTAATCTATAGAAAAGAGCACTGTCCACTCTCTACTCTACTGACTGTGGACTACATATGAACGAACAACACATTCGGATTTAGAACTGACAGAAATGATGTCAGTAGTTTAATGGACAGGGAAGTTAGGAAGTCTATTTAGTCTATCTTAAAGCTCAAGCAAGTTACGCTAACGGAACGTCCGGGAAATAAAATAGATTGATGAAGGTGACCTTCGACCCCAGGTTTAGAAAGGATAAGAACAAGAGTAAGAATAAATATAAATGTCACACGTGCATGCATGCCCCGCTCGAATGTCATTCATCCACCTCATCCGACATACCTACGCAGAATTTCAGATGTCAAATCGCACAAGAAATATCGATCCAAATTATACCAAAATTTTGTTCAGAGAAGAAAATAAGGAAATAGTTTTAGTTTAAGAAAACAAGGCATTGTGAATCCTTCACATATTTTTCTTCGGGAAAGGGTTGAGTTTCCATTTGCCCTAGGAGAGGAGGCACCAGTACAATCATTGTCTGTCCGGGAGATCTAACCCACTCCATTCCAACATTCCATACCTAGAAGTATGATAATACGGGTACTACGGACACGCACACTGTGCCAAGATGGAATTCGAATTACAATCCAAAATCCAGACAGTTTAAAAATAATAATATTGACAAATGACAACTCAAAAGTCTAGAAAATATTTGAATAGGAATCCTGATTGTGATTGCATTGCAGCCTATGGAGCATTACCATTTACCACCTAAACCCCTACGCTTAATTTAATGCTTATACTTGTGCAGTGCATGGAAAGGATTCACAATACATTCACTAAATTGAATATAAATTCCCCTAGGTAGGTACGAATCGAAATATAAATCTCTTAATATCTCGCTCATAAATCTTTTCACGTGTGCGATGCGAGTCTGGAAGTCTGGATAAAAGCCAATCCAGGAATCTGTATTACATACACAGAATACGAATACAGATTCTGCAACGCAACCGATTTTTCCGAGTCAATACACTACACTAGAATCAGACACCAAATCCCTGGAGTGAGCTCACGCGGGAAGAGATTTCGCGAATCGCGATGTCTCATGCAGGTACAACGGACAACACGCAAACACTCGATTTCTCGGTATTCCTACAAAGTTTTCAGGTTTCCCTATACTTTTTCAATTGTTCAATTCAATATACTATAGTTTGTTGTGGTGAAATTGTACTGATTTCGCTTTAATTTAATTTTAGCTTTAGCCTTTGCCCTGCCCTAACCCTGCTGAGATCATCAAAACAATGAAAAGTCATTAAATAGACTTAGTCGGCAGCAGTTATTATATCAGAAAAGCCGAAGTTCATAATTCCTACCGAGTTGAAAATATTAGACTTTGTGGCAACATTAACATAGCATCCAATGACGTCCGAACATATCCGCTAGTTGTTTTAAAAAAATGTCGAAATGTCAAAAGTTCACTTCAAAATTATTGCCGATTTCCCAAACCTAAAATGATATACGCCCGACGTGTTTTGTTCTGTAACCTGTCTCTCCATAAGCAAATACGGTTCATTTTAGTTACTGGTTTATCCAAAATTAAAGCTAAAATAAACTCTTTGAGACCTTTAATAAGTAACACTTTGCTCAAACCACGGCAAAACAATTAATCAAAGCATTAATTCATATACCTCACATCAATTGTGTAGTGTTTTCAACATTCATTCAATTCTCTACATAGACAGACACTCAAACCACCCTAAAATTCCTAAAATGATCCACCATTTTAAATTTTATCCGACGAAGTCAGAGGAACCGGGTTTCGTATGTCTGTCTCTGTCTGGGTCTTAAATGTATCAACATTTTAGAAACAGACGGGTATGCAAATGCAAATTTAATACAATTTCAAATTCAGGAGGGTAGTTAAAAATGAAAACAATGAGATCACAATCACATCAATAATTTAATTTGTATTTGTATTGAAAAAAATGCTTTTATAGCTCTATGTTTTATGAGCATCATCCAGTAGTTGTTCTTGTTATAATCGTGGTTCAAGGTTCAAATCAATTGACATTTTTAAAACGGGTTTTTTTACTGGGAACTGGAAGTAGCCCATAAATCAGAATGAGAAATACTACAAAGAACGATTAATTTGAACTGAAAAACCCGGTTTTGCAGCGGCAGATTCCTGTCGCTCTCATATTTTTATTCGGTTCACAATTTTAAAAAGAGGCTGGTGGCCGGTGTTACTGGTCAGTTGCCTCAAGATAATTTGATTATTTCCCTACCTAGGGAAACGGTCAAATTATCTTCGGTTGCCTTTTAGTGAGGTTTGACTGTCTGTCATCTGTCTGTCTCAATTCAATCAAATCATTCCGTCCACAAACATGAAAAGCAAAATAAAACAGTTATACAAAATATTAAAATAATTCAACTGACCTGTCCAGCATTTTCAAAATTATGTTTAGCAGCGACTGAGTCTGCAATGTCTTTCCCGCCTGGAATATGAAGAGCCCATTGATGTGAGTAATGTTGTTTGGGTTCTTTTTGATTTAATGGAAGATGGTCCTCAATTAGAATTTCTTGAATAATATTTTCTTGAACACCGTCAAGGTCAGGGTGATGGTCGAGGTCAAGGGCTCTGGCCGTATGAAAGGCAACCGAGAGGAGGAGTAGTCGGAGTAGCAATGGGATAGCCTGGAGCAACATTTCCATGGACAATATTTATTATTTTTTAAACCTCCTCCGTCCCGTCCTTCCTCCACTTGTTTTAAGACGGTGACGACGAGGGACACATGAGGGTCGTGGACTTGGACTTGGGATGAGCCAGTGATTTTTGAACAGTGTGTACTAATTAATAAATTTTGAGAAATGTGAAATAAAATGAAAAAGTGGATGGAATGTTGTTGTGGTGTGTGAATGAACGGGACTTGTGTGGAGGTGGAGGTGGGAGACACGGACACATCATCTCACGTCTCCACAACAAAATCAACTGAACTCAAAGGAAGGACGGCAGAGGAAACTCAAGGCAAAAAAATACACAGACAGGATACGGAAACTCAATGTCTTGCGCCAAACGACTCAAACTAAACTCCATGTCAGCTGCTCAGGGTTCTCCTTACACATTCGCTGTGTTAACTTTACAAAATACATTCATTGAAATCCATTGTCTATAAGTAAAATCCCGATTAGAAGGGGGGTCTTCTAATTAAATTGGGCACCGGGAGACCCGCATTGTATTTGCAGAGATGGGTCAATTCCTTTTCAACCTGTACTTAAGTACAAAGTACCAAGTACAAGTCCGTACTTGGAATTGG
>JAQFYE010006121.1:0-11140 GCA_034694305.1 Protaphorura glebata
ATTCAAAATGTTTGTTGGCCCACTGTTGGCCATGCACAGTAGTGTTAAGGTCCATCCGTCGGGCCAATGCTGGCCCAGACGGAGTTGCCGACAATGGCCCAACCGTATGTGCCGACGACGGCACGAGGGCCAAAGACTACGGTTGGCCAGCTCAGTCGGCCCAACGTTGGCCGTTTCAAAAAATGTTACTAGGGTTACATTACTACGGAATGGACCGCACAATCGTTAGACAGATGTCATTTCATATCTACGCATATGTAATGTACTCTTTCAGTTACCAGTGCGCGCAGTGCATGAACGTCCACATAGTAAATGGGACAAACACATTTAACATAATTGATCTTCATCGTAACCCTGTCTAGCAAGTTGTTTGTTACAGTCATATGTATTTGCTAACTTGCTTTGCCACTTATGCAATGGAAATGATTAAAGTGGATGAAGTCAGAGACTGACTGAGAAGGGAAGCTCACGACATGGGGGTCGAACCTAGACGCGCAATTCACTTTTTCACACTATTCGGGATCCCCTGCCATGAAAACAGTTAAAAGTTGCGTGCACAAATGAATTATTTTTTTGAAAAATTGATTATAAAAAATCCTGAGGTCCCCCCTTTCAATTTTTTTTAAATCGTTTGTTAAAATGCATGCTGTTTCCGTCGTTTTTCATTTTGCGTGAATGTTGAGAGATGCCCATTAGAAGCATTACAAAAGATTTTGAAATAATGTAAAATAATTTTTTTCGTCAAGATTTTGATTGGATACACCAAAGAACTCAAGGGAACTCAATTGTTGGACCTGCCTGGACATAGTTGATTCTTACTGCTAATTGAAATACTGCAGATTATTTCCCCCAAATGCGTATCAAATCAAGACAATATTTCAAAAAATTTACAGAACTTGAGCAAAAATATAAAAACTAACATTGGCGGATATTTCGAAACTGAGTGATGTTTTCCAATTTTTACTTTACTTTTACTATTACTGCGCTCATCTGTTCCTCTACGTACATCGGATATTTAAACGGAATAGTTTTGTTTATCTTCTGAATTATTCTCTTGAAAACGCATATATTGGCTTTTCTCTTATTCGACCTGAATGGGCTGAAGATGGTGGGGTAGGTGGCAATGCTAGGCTTCATCCTTTGGATAAATCCAAGTGAGTACAAAAGGAGGTTCGGCCGATGCGATAAAATGCGATAAAACCCTCGCGGGGCAAACTCCCCAGTGCTATATGTATAGCGCATGACGTAAGTCGGTTAGATCATTGTGTACACTTGGCACTGCCGAACTGCTTCAGATCAAAATGCCCCGAAATCCTTTGAATATTGCTTGGTTTGACCAGCTGGGAAGTTGGAGAGAATTTAATTTGCAACAATTTCGTAATAAGTTTCACCGTCGAAATATTTGGCTAACGTGGTGAAAGTTTAAGAATTATATTTTTTTCACCCTATGTCCACTGTGACAATCTATCCAGCCAACATCACTGCTATACCCGTGGGGAGGGCCGTTCAGGTACTTTCTCAATTTTTCTATCGTTGTGTATGAAGATAGACCTAACCTGGGTTTGTACTCACTTGGATAAATCAATTTTTTTCACTTCGACCGAAGGCGTTTTTCACGTCTGCAACCAAACCATGACAGGACGCAAGTTTTACAGCTTTTTATGACGCGATTTATGCATCCTCTACTTCCTTGTATTCGAAGTTAGCTATAGAATGAAGAATGTTGGATTGCGGCCCGATAGAGGTCAGATCATTTCCCCCCTATTTGCTATCAGTTGTCAGTCTTCATGAAGTATAGGCGAAGCGCAATAGGAAATCTCCGTCCAACCTCCACCTTATTGTAATTATTGGATGAATACATGCGCATACACATTCTCACTCCGTACGTAGGAAAGTATAATAATATAAAGTATTTCTCTCATTTTTATGGCCAAACGCTATGACTGGGAAAATCGGGAAAAAGTTTCACCACTTTCCCTTTTCTTAAGAAGGGGGGATGTATGGTCGAATTTGTATAATACACATAATTGAATATTATAGGTTCTCCCGGAAAGGAATTTCTTGTAGCTTCTATTGGTTTCTGCTAACCACAAAAATGGTGGCAGGAACGTTTTCAGTGCAAGGGTCCTTGTAATATTATTATTAACAATTTAATTTAACATAATATGACATTGTATTGTAATTTTTAAAAAAAAGAATTCTTCAAATGTGTAAAAAAGCACAATAAACACTTCTTCTGGTCGAATTTGTAATGAGTTTCCGTTTCAAAATAGCGTTGAAATCCTAAATTGTGTAATCTTATCCGATGGAATGAAATTAGCGTATTAAGTAGACGACTAATTTAACGTTGCCCGGGTTCTATTCCTGAACGGTCCGTTTTGAAAATGCTTGTACGGCTGGGTGTTGACATTCACACGGTAGATGGTTTTCAGTTTTAATATATCTACGTCGTTGGGGCCTAAGGTGTAAACGTCTCCGGAAGAACGTCAACTCTTTGATATCAATGCCGGTCTGCCAGCCGGGAATTCGTTTTGCCGATAAAGCGCGAATTTGAGAAATATTTAATGACGTTATAGAATATTTCAATTTGATTTTATGTTGTATGATAAGACAATTTGCACCGAAGACAAATATTTTTCACTGATTAGAAGAGACATGCTAGCAAATTGTTCTAACTTTTGAATGCAAGATTGTAAATGTAAGTTAAGACAGGAGAGCGTGCTCATTCTACAATGTCGATAGTGCGGATTTAATCCTCTGGCGGTCGGCCCAGGGCGGATTCGGCGAAGCACTTACCCTGCTTCTAGCTTCGAAGTGGTGCAACTTTTGGGGGTGGGACCTTCACAAAAGTTGGTCAGCAGGTCAAGGGCTATAGCGTATACAAAACACAGCCAATTCTGACAAGGGTTTATTTGCCGTGCCCTTTGTGCAGTATCATTTCCAAGGATAAAAGATCAGAGTCTATATCGTGAATACCAAAAGAAACGGGACACTCACACTCCAACTTGCACGGCTCTTCGCCCATGCACTCTTGCAGTTGGGGCAAGTTGGGGTGGCCCGTTTTTTTTGGTGTTCACGGTAATGTTCAATGAAATTAACGAGTGACGTGAAGAAATTTTCTCAATGGGTTTCTTTTTTATTCGTTTTATTAACATAAAATAAAAGTATTCGAAGAATGCGAGTAGATTTCCTTAAAGTATTACACAGAGTCTCAGATGACCATCGATCAAGTTTATTTGTTCCGGAGCCCATAAAAATACGTTGGATTTAGCCATTGGCATAATTCCGTGTAAAATAATAAATATATGATTCAACGGATATGTGGGACTAAGGAGCGCTATTTGAGCACCACACTCATCAGATACATACTATACACAAGATAAAAGTTCCAAATGATGTTCTAGTGAATCCATGAATACTTGAGCATCCGTATGAGTTTGGAAGACACTCGCGTTGGCAGACATAACGATTGACAAACCTCCATTGTACGTCAGGGTCGTAAATTTTATTCCTGAAATTAATAGTTTCATATTCAGCAAATTACAAACAAATATATCGTAGTGTACAGGGGCAGCTAATATGTATTAATAATAATGATATGGCAATACATATGAGTCACCCTGCGTAAGTTATTGTCATATTATGGTATAATGGAACGGACCAATAGTGTTTTTCCCGTGAAAGTAAAAGGACATGTCGGTGACAATATTTCTTCCATTGTTCAATGAAACAGGAGCGGAAGGACCTGGGAAGCAGGACATGGCCAATGGGAGTGGGAAACCTGACGTCATAGAAACCGGGTACGAGTTGGTAATAAAACCATTGACTATACATTGAATAGGGAATTGTGATCTTCCAGTCATCTCTACAGTGTGTCTACACGCATCTAATTGTTTCTTCAAACTGTCCGTTCCGATAGGCAACTTGAAGTAAATGACGGAGCTGTGTGTATTCAAAATTCAAATAATTAAGCATAATACATATACTAACACTAATTTAAGTTTTTTTCAGATTTTTTAGAGCACACTTTACTCTATTCACTATTTACCCTGGTGTCGACTTGGGTCAATTACATTACTGGTAATTGTAATTAATTAATTTCAGAATCCCAACTGTAATTTGTAGTTGTAATTAAATACTTTCGAAATTGTGTGTAATTGTAACTTGTAATGGTAATTAAATAATATATTGTGTGTAATTGTAATTGTAATTTGTAACTAAATTTATATTTGTCTCAATTACTTTTACAATTACTTAGAAATTTGACCATCAAATACAAAGACGTAACTATGATATTAGCACACAACAAATCATCATTTCGAGAAAGTAATTTGAATTGTAATTTGTAATTGTAATTGCATTTTCAATTACAATTACGTAATTGTAATTGAAATTAATAACTTTTCTAGTTTGTCATCGTAATTGTAATTGTAGTTATAATTAATTTCAAAATTTCTCCACCATGTATTTGTAATTATAATTAATTGAAATGAGGGTGTAATTTGTAATTAATTACATTTTTAAAATAATTGACCCAAGTCTAATCAAAGCAATTAAGAAAATTAAGAAATTAGTTGAAAATTGCGCTAAATAAATTCTAAATCTTACAGTTCATTTCTGAGACCTGGAGTGTGATTAGGAACGCGAACTGGTAGCGTACAGAGGAAATCCTTCGGAATGGGTGATTTTAGTCGAATCAGATGCCCACGCAAAGCACCAGTCAGTGTAGCCAGCAGTACTGCTGTAAATGGGACATTATGTTTTAACTGAATATTTTTAAGCTTTTGTTTCGGAATTGTGGATGATTTTACAAAATATCTCTCAGATGTCATATTCTCAGGTTTTAAGAACTCAAGGGTAGGATTGCTCAGGAAATCTTGAACTAGAGTGGTTGGAAATAGAAGTGAGCGCAGATTTCTCATTTGCCTTGAGAGCCAAGGAGAATTAGGAAGACCATGTGGTTGGAGTGGAACTTGACGGTCCGTGACTCTCATGAGGGCATTGTACAAAGAAACGCCATCTCCCAAGGAATGATGGAATTTGAATAAGACACAACTGGAATTGTGACTCGGGTCATTCACGACCAGGATTTTCCAAGGACTCATATCATTCATTTTAAATTCTTCATTCATGAGTCCATGTTCAATTTCTTTCTGCTCTTTGTCCAAATCATTGCACTCCGTACCTTTGATATGGTTTGCAATGTCGAAACCGATATATCTACTCCAGAATGGATAACCAAAGTGAAGAACAATTTTTTCCTGGAACTCTGGGAATTGCAAACCTCTTCTGCCCTGTGCACGGATACATTTTCCCAGAAATATTGTTGTGAATTCGTCCAAATCCAGTGTGCCTTGGACACGGAAGGAAATGAGAAGGTTGAAAGTCGTGGGGAGACTCCCATCTCTTCCTATATGAAAGTTACAGGTCATGATTCGTTGAAGGTCTGGATTGAACCAACGACAAGTCAAGGAAACGAGGAATCGAAATCCACGGAATGGAAGTGCAATGATAAGTCGGGCCAGAAGACACACACCGAAGAAAATCGTCTGAGCTCCAATTCGGAGTTGTGAAATCAAACTCATTTTACTCACCAAATCCCAACTATTCCCAAACACTCTACAGTATACAAGAATGACAACTGCAAGAATGACCACCACTAGTCAAACTATAATTCCCACTCCCAATGGTAATAGAAGTGATTGGTATAATATGTTCTACCTAATTAAACATTCAAGTATTTTCACTTATTTGTTTGTGAAGTGAATGGTTAGAAATGGATTGTTGTAACAGAGGAACACGTTAACCTAGAAATTTGGATTATCAAGGGAATGTTTATTATGATAATTTATATCATTCAACCTAACATCACTTGTCAGACACGACAGACAGTTCATTGTAATTTAATCATTTACAAGGAAATATCTTATAGTTGGTATGAACATGACACCTAATGCCACACTAAATTTCTTAAACTACATGAAACCTTGAGTTGATCAAGCAGTTTGCGTGCAGTCTCTAGTTAAATTAAATTGTTCACTCGCGAGGGAGCTATTTGACGTGTTCGTCTCCAATTTTGCCCAACAATGTTTTTCTGGAAGACCTTTGCCCGAAACCCTCAAGAACGTCATTTGCTCACGCAGCACTCTAAACTCAATTTAAAAAAAAATGTTTGAGTTTTCAAAAAAAGGTTCAAAAAGTCTTTGTTCTCAAGATTTTATCATGTGATATCCCATGGAACTTCCGCCCAACACTGATCTCAAGATGCTTTTCAAAAATTGGGGACAGTTGAAATGTTTGGAATAATAAATTAGAAGATGGATAACCTCATTACTTTCCATATTTGAGTATATTTCAACCCCGACAATAATTCTAATTAAACATTAATCTCCTGGCATTCGGGAGTACACTCAAATAGTATGCAAAGGTATCATTTTTTCCATCTAAATTATGGTTCCAAATATACAACCGGTTTTCCTAAGATTTTCTTTTCTTCAATCTTTGAAAAATTTGTGGATCTTGTCAATTTTGGACGAAAGTTCCATGGGATATCCCACGCTAAAAGCTTAAGTACACAAACACCCCTGTTTGCTCCTTTCTTTAAATAACTTGTCTCTAATTTTAAAAATCGGGTTTTAAGTGTTGCGTGAGCTGATGACATTTTTGAGGGTTTGGGGCAAAGGCCTTTCGGGCAAAATCGGAGAGGAACAAGTGAAATAGTTTCCTCGTTAACTCACCTCCAACAATTCTAAGACTTGTCAAACAAGTGTTTTAATTTCTATATGAGGGAATTGAAGGGCGGCTAATGTATTGGGAATCAGGTTGGAAAGATCAGCTAAATGGGATCTCAGACACCAAATAACTGAAAGCGCGCTCGCGCTCAGCGCGTGGTCGAAAATAAAAAAAAGATTTGATTTTTGTTTTTCAGCCGTTTTTTCACCATCTGAACAGCCGTCAAAACTTCAAAAATTCAAGAAACGAACTTCACCCCGCATTCCCAATTGCATTCTGAAAATATTGAGCTATGTTTCGACAATTTCTGAACAAGTCAATTCTGTCTTAAAATCTTATTTTCGAGTGTTTTCAGAAAAAGTGAAATTTCGGTGCAAATTAGACTTATCTGGTTTCGCTATAGGCGACCTTACTAGATTCAAATTTTATGATACGGAATAAATTTTGAGATACAATCACACGTCCTTGTACTAAAATGATTATGATAAAAAATTAAAGTTTACTTTCAAGTTTGCCATTGCCATATAATCTGGTGAATACATCAATATTTAACTTTATTTCAATTGTTTTTGTAATACTAGTATTAAGTATATTTGAAATTAAAATTAGATTTACCACAATTTTTGCCGATGTATTTTATATCATAAGAGAAACTAATAAGTAAACTAAGAAGAACATGAGGGACACAATGGGAGTTAGGAGGTGTTTGACCTTTCGACCCAACCCCCGGATAACAATGCTGAGAAACCGGACAAGGCGTCCGAAATAAAAATTTTAGAGAATCTACAGAATTATACCGATGTTGGCTTCTTCGCTATAGTACTATTACCAATTTTTGAGATATTGTTCAACCGGTTAAAAGAAATTTATTGCCGCATCTAATTAAAGTACCGCAAATTATTCTTTCCAAACCAACTTTTATTAACGTATTTGCTAAATTAAATCTTAACTACAGACATCAACCGTTGATTTTAGTTACACTGACTTGAACATATATTTTGAAGTCAATAGACCTTAAGACATTTGACACCAATTAATTATGTTTATTTGTTTATCACTACTTAAGACTTTTTGTCACATTTCCAAAATTACTTTCTTGAATAAAATAAATGAGTTTGATCTTGGTGGTTGTAGACAGATTTTGTTAAGAATAAATTAAATTCAAACAAACATTGGAATCATATTGTCTTTGTTGGATTTGCAATAATAGTCAACCTCCACCGTCGATTCATTTTGCATTCACATATGTGTGTGTGTGAATGCTTTCGGTGACCTACAGAGGTCAAGATATAATGTTTCATGAACGGAAATTTAGAAACCCGCCATCCCGTAAATGGCCTCACTGGTGTGTGTGTTAAAAGTGTGGCCTTTTGCGGTAAATGACCTCTGGTGACCTGGGTCAAGGTCACCTTCTGAAACCAGCTTTTTATTGCATTTATGCACGTTTTAGACCATTCTGAGAAAATTTGACCTCTGGTGACCTGGGTCAAAGGTCATCTGGAGAGGTCATATTAACCCTAGATGATTCTTATGACCTTGTATACATACCCTATATATTTCGTTCAAATCCGTCAACATTTATTACATGAGAAGTGGGATCGGACTTACGACAGACGGACGGACGGACAACACATTCACATGTATTGCTATACAACACATAATAAAAATCAGCCACAATGCATAGTTTCCCTTTCCTCAATTTACACGTTCATTAATTTGTCTCTTTGTTTGCTCATTTTATCCTTGTAGAATTAAATTATACAAATTTGAGTAGATTTCCTTAAGGACTGTCACTTTTGCGGACATCGAGTAATTTTGTTACCTCTACGATAAGACCCAATAGAGTTGCATGACTGGATAACCTATGCTTCAGATAAAACCTGTAAATGTTGTTCCATTGAATCCATGAAAATTTTTGCATCCTTCCGAGTTTGAAACACACTTGTGTTGGCAGACATGACCATTGTCAAGCCGCCGTTGTATGTCAGAGTCGTAAATTTTATTCCTGAAATAAATGAATTTAGCAAATTGAGCTGGAAATTTAGTTTCGTCGTGCAGAACAAATGAAAAAGCTAACCGAACTGTTTTTCCCCGTGAAAGTAAAAGCACATGTCCGTGACGACATTTCTCCCATTGTTTAGCGATATTGCTGAAGAAGGGCCTGGGAAGAAGGACAGAGCCAACGGCAGCTCAAATCCTGATGTCATAGAAACCGGGTATGCGTTGAGAATGAAAGTGTCGAATGTAGAATAAACTGGGAGTTGTGACCTTGCAGCGTCCTCTAGTGTCAGTCTGCACAAATGCAACTGCTCCTTTGGACTTGCCGCTCCAATTGGCAATTTGAAGTAAGTCACGGACCTATCAGCCATCAAAATGATTGGAAATATTTGGATTATTGATAATTATTGGTCGGCAAAAACGAAGTAAAATCTTACATGTCATTAGTGAGACCCGGCGTGTGGTTAGGAACTCGAATGGGCAGCGTGCAAAGGAAATCTTTCGGAATGGGTAATTTTAGTCGCAGCAGATGGTCACGAATGCCACCAGTTAGTGTAGCTAGGAGTACAGCCGTGAATGGGACATTATACTTCACCTGAATGTCTTTAAGCTTCTGTTTCGGAATTTTGGATGATTTTACAAAATATCTCTCCGACTTCATATTCTCAAGTGTTAAGAACTCAAGGGTGGGATTGCCCAGAAAATCTTGAACTAGAGTCGTTGGAAGTAGAAGTGATTGAAGATTCTTCATTTGCCTTGAGAGCCAAGGAGAATTGGGAATACCATGTGGTTGGAGTGGAACTTGACGGTCCGTGACCCTCATGAGGGCATTGTACAAAGAAACGCCATCTCCCAAGGAATGATGGAATTTGAATAAGACACAACTGGAATTGTGACTCGGGTCATTCACGATCAGGATTTTCCATGGACTCACATCATTCATTTCAAATTCTTCATTCATGAGTCCATGTTCAATTTTTTCCTGCTCTTTGTCCAAATCATTGCACTGCGTACCTTTGATATGATTTGCAATGTCAAATCCAATATACTTGCTCCAGAATGGATAACCAAAGTGAAGAACAATCCGTTCCTGAAACTCAGGGAATTCCAAACCTTTCTTGTCATCCTTCGCATGAATGCACTTTTCTAGAAATCTTGAGGAGAATTCGTCCAAGTCCAAGGTTCCTTGAACTCGGAAGGAGATTAGAAGATTGAATGCCTTGAGCAGACGTCCATCTCTTCCAACATGGCAACTGTAGGACAGGATCTTTCTAAGATCTGGATTAAACCAACCACAAGTCAAGGAAACCAGCCAACGAAATCCGTGGAAGGGAAGTGCAATGAAAAATCGAGCCAGGAGGTATGCACTGAAAAGTATCGTCTGAACTATAATTCGGATTTGGGCTACAAAACTCATTATTTTGCACACAAATGTTTACAACTCAAAATTGGTTGTCACATTAAACTACTACTGTTTCTGCGAGTGCTAGAGTGTCCAACTGACTCTTGGCCATGACTTCATCTGGTCAAACGAGTACTTGGGATTCCAATTGCTAACCAAGTGATTGTAATAATTACAATTTGGCTTGTCTGATTAACCATTCAAATCTTGACTGATTAATTTGTTAAGGAAATAGTTGATTCATGGTCAAAATAGGAATTAGCAAATTGAATCCAAATTCCCTTCACCAAATAACTTTGCACTGAAGTGACAAATAAACTTTTTTCAAAGTCGAACTAAAAAATTTTAAAATTGCATAAAATTATATCAAAAGCTCTTGCAACAATTTCCTTAGTACACAAATAAACATAATAATTCCATATTAGTATACCGTTCTCGGCAGTCAAGGTAATTGCGTTGTTTTGTTTCCTTGCCACTTACATTCAGTAAAACTTGGCAATCCACTTCAAATTTTCATTTTCCGCATGAATGGACTTAGCGATATTGAAGAACCACAAGATTGACTTCATGCAGTACAATCTTGCACTACTTGATAATTAACTGCATATTCAGTCCTTTTAATAATGGTGTGGTACTTCCTTACATTTATTTTTGATACTAACCGGTCTCATTTTTTTTACATTAATGGAAACATCAATTTCTGGCCGAAACATGGAGTTCCATTAGTAACAGGGAGCAATGATGTGGAATCGATTGTGGATCAAATTCAAAGTATATTCGAGCGCAGATAGAAACGTCAAATGAAACTGCTGGAAGTGCTGGAATTGTGCAGTCGACATTCGTCTGACCTAATTGCTTCAGCTACATTTGGAATCAATGGTGACGAAAAGTTTGCAAAGTTTGCAAAAATGGGGGAAACATTTCAGTACCAATTAGTGATGGACCGGATATCCGGCCGGATAATTTTTACAATTTGAGATACCACCGGAATCGTGTTCTGTGCCCTCC
>JAQFYE010006122.1:0-11140 GCA_034694305.1 Protaphorura glebata
ATATGTCAAAAGTTTATTACCCTTGCCGGGAATCGAACCCGGATCTCCTGATTGCCGGTCAAGTACTCTACCAATTGTGCTACAAGGAACCATTGAACATAACTTATAACAAAATTTTAGTCTAAATATTCTGTGAAAAGAGAATCGTAATTGTGGTGAAAAGTTTGACCACTAAATAACAAATTTTGAAATGTCTGGATGAAATTAAATTGAGAGATTCAGTTTAGTGTCGATCTATTTTCAAAAACTTCTCACTGAGATATTAAAATTTATTAAGTTTGTTGGTATCGTTGGTAATAAATTAGTGTCATGAAGAGTGTGCATAATTCAATTTCATTTTATATGGCGCTCCGACAATATTGATTGTTACGGATAATATTTTTATGTACGCATGTCTATAATTATTTAATATTCCTTAACTATTTAAACAAAGTTAAAAAAAATTAAGAATTCTGTCCAATTGCAACAAATATTTCAAAGTTCGGAAGTTTATCTTCTCATTTTTGTTCCACCATACTGTGGGGAGAGCTGATCAGATGAAATTGCCTCGAAAATTTTCCTTGACCATTCATTCCTATCAGGACCATGAAGATGCAATATTTTTGAGGTTTGCTGCGAAAATAGAGGTCTAATAATATCCAGCAATGGGGAGAATATTCTTGGATCTGAAATATTTTTGACAAGTTAGTTATGTTCGAAAATCCAGCAATCAGAATAATTTTATGACATCATAATTAATCTTACTATTTATAACGTGCAAGGCTGCGAGTAGTCCCGGATAATAATTTTCGTAGTGACGAATCCAGTCCAATAAAGGTCCCGGACCTAACATAAACGAAGTAAATCAAATTTTAATATGTCTAAGATTTGTTTCGAATGAATTATTGACTAATTACACTGCAGACATCCATGTTGTCTGAAGTTATAGCCGTCTAAGTCAAGAATAGCAACACCCTGTGTGATATTATGCCCGAATTCAGTGACCCGTGCTCTTAACTTTTCCAGCGTCTGATCCAAAAATCTGTTTAATTTTGGAAGTTCTCCGCTCGTAGCAAATCTTCGGATATCCCACCTTCCGGGATTAAATGCTAGAACTACGTAATTTTTAATTTAGTAATTAGAAATAATACCCGCACCTAATTAACATTTTCTGAATGTTGACCAACCAGGTCGCCCGACATTGTCCAACCCATCCAGTGCATATGGAGCTCTTTTGTAAATACTTGATAAATCTTCAGTCAGAATGCTATCCATCCTGTTTGTCTTCCTCCAGTCAATGGCCTATTACAAGTTACAAATTTAGTTCAGTGTAAAAAATAATTGTACTCGTCATAAGAAATTGTCTCTCACTTTCTGTGAATATATTAATACACATTTCTATTATGAAATTGTTTGAAATTTTTCTTACATGTTTAAGCATCTCCGTCGAAGCGTTCAAATCAAAATTCCGGGCTACCCAGAGTAAGGGAAGAAAAAATGCAATTTTATTTTAGTACATACCAAATACTCCTTAGCACAGCTATTGTATGGAAATCATATTTTACCTCTCAACCATTTAATTAGATAAGAGTCCGAATTCATGTAGTCCTCTGTCAACCTCGGTTTGACTAACTCTCTAAACTGTGAAGAAAAACAAAAAATTGTACTGTAAATTACGACGTCAAATCAACCATAACGACTTGCAAGTAATTAATTGATTTTAAATACTAAGATCTGACACTATTCGACTTGAAACACAAATTTAACAGAAAATATAGGCTAGAAAATAGCAATGAATTAAAAAGTACTTCCAATTCTACGCTCACTAATTAACATTTTATCGTATAATATGGTCAAACATATGCGTATTTCTCGAAGAAGAATCAATTCTAGCCTGCCATTTGGCCAGACTGAACTCCACATCGATGTCAGACAATAATCCTCGGATAATTACCAACGCGCTCTGAAAATGCAATTTAATTTGATCGAATTGTTGGCGAATCTTGGAATTGGAAAGTAAATCCGGAATCTAAATCCAAATTCTTCGAATAAATTAGTATTGGTTTATCAGGTCTCACAAAGCATTCTGTGAAAAATTTAGACAGAAAATCACAAAGATTGTTATGATTAGATGCTGGTTGACCCGTTTGATATAACAGTTATTCGAATATTATCTGAACTTCTAATCAAAATTGACAACTACGGTAAGAACGGTAAAATAGAAATTATCCTTTCAGAGCTTTATTCGTGTCTACAATCGAGACAAAATCAGAATGATGGTTTGTCATACCTTCAGCAGAGCGGCTCTCTCATTTTCTGTGTAAGTGTCTTCAGCATTTACTACAACTTGTAAACCCACTATTAAACCGCAAAGTGCAATAGCGCAACCTCGGGCAATAAAATTTATTCGTCCTAAAACCGGTTTTCCCATTTCATAATTCAATTAAGTTTTAAATACTTATTGAACAAGATGCTACTTCAATTTCGTCTGATATTGATAACTGGATTTTTGAGTGATAGAAAATAAAGAAAGATCAATGAAATATTCAAATAAAAATTTGCAAATTATTTTTATTATTAATGACTATTAAAATATTATTAAGAGAACTATGTATGACTTTGTAGAGGTGAAAATAACACTGATCTGGGTTTCCCCTTTCATCATGACACGCAAATGCAACAATTGAAATTTTCCATTCTGAATGAACCTGTCAAACCGGATGGCCAACACGTGGAGAAAATGTAATTATAACTTATTATGTTTTTCCTGCAAGTTCTTTATAGAATGGCCTTGCCTATGTGTGAGGCAATTAGTCTCAGACTATCAGAAAGTAGCTTTCCAAGATTAGAGTTAACGAACTGGAACCTTGTAAATTTGTTGGGTAGTAGCGGCTATAAAAAAAATCCGTTTCTCTATGTTTGTTTAGTTTTGAATTGTTGATCTTGTTCGTATTTGAACAGTTTTCCTTAAGTAAGAATCACTTGTAAGTTTATCCCAGTAGCAAAAACAAGACTGCAGTAGGAGAGAATTTATATAGAAACAAATAGTCTCGGGCGGTGATTTTCATCATTATACATTTCAACTTGCGATTAGTGAGACACCACTACTACGCAGCAACACACTGACATAACCTCCAAAAAAATTCATACAACATACGTGTGATATAATTTATTGTAATTCTGTAATCAGTGATTTTTTAGGAACAACTTTTTTTTTTAAATAATATTTATTTATCCAGACTTCTTGGCAGTTCCACCATACAAGGGCGGGAGCTGATCGGCTGGAATTGTCTTCAGGAGTAACTCTGACCATTCTTTCTTGTTTGGGCCGTACGCATGTAAAATTTTCCGAGTTGACTGAGACATGGCCGGTTTCAGAATTTCCAACAGAGGAGAGAAAATTCTTGGAGCTGGTGTGTAGAAGTTTTTGAAAAACAAATTAGTATTTTTTTTATTCTGAACGCCGAATTCGTTATCCAAGAATTTAACAGACTTCGTATTTCAAATGATCTAATGATTCACCCTGTACTGAGATAACAGTCGATCAATAATGGTTATAAAATAGTGGAACTTACTATTGACCATATTCAAAGACTTGAAGTTCTCAGGGTAATAGTTCTCCGTATGAGACATCCATTCAAGGAAAATTGATAAACCTGGAATAGTAATATTTAAATTACAAACTTTAAAATTTTAATTTGTAAATTGCTAGTCAATACTATTCAAAATTAAGGACACGTCTTTTTCAAATATTTGTCCTAAAGTCCGAAATTATATATTACAAATTTTCAAAGTATTTCCCTAAATGCAAAACGAAATATTCGTATTGCTGTCGTCGGTGCAAAATTAAAATCCTCAGAATATGCCTTTAATGTGTTGTTTGATTAGTTATTCGTACATGAAAAACACCCTTGTTGTCTCAAATTGTAGCCTTCAATGTCCATAATAAAAACTGCTTGTGTAACATCGTGTTCCGTCGTGCTATTTCCCAATTCCCGAGTCTTAAGGGCAACTTTTTCCATCATTTGGTCCCAGTGACGTGTCAGCATATTCCTGCCTCCAGTAATGGCGAATCTTCGAATATCCCAACGACCGTTGTTAGTAATTACAACTGAAAAAAAATTAATTGGAAAATTGGACAAGAAGGTTCATCCTATTGATAATTAATATAACAACTTCAACTTCGCTACTGGGTAAGCTCATAGTGTCCAAACAAAAAAGTCAATGAGTATTATGCAAACTTGAGTCTGGGTCCTACAAATATTGAGTAGCAACCTCAAATTTTGGTCATACTAGTAATTCTTAAAAATAACGTCATTGGCCCGCTGACATCATCGATAATCGATGGTGCTGCACAGGAGATTAAGTGCCCTAAGCGTGGTACACCAATTTTCAATTTTATTTGTTCATAGATTAAGAGCTTTAGCTTACCTAGTATGTATCTGAATACTTTATTTTTAATAACTTACCAGGCCTGGATTCTTTGTCAGTTCCTTCCATCCAATAAGGAGCGTGTTTAAAAATTTCGGACAAATCTTCATTCAAAATTTCATCAATATTATTTTCTTTCCTCCATTGCATTGCCTAGAAAATTAGAACAACAATACTAATTACCTTAAGCTATTACATCTAAAGAAAAAAAATTGACCTAGGAACATAAACTCTTACCTTTTGAATCATATCCGTTGCAGACTCCACGTCTAAACTTTTGGCTGCAAGTATAGATAAATTTAAAAAATATTATCGTTCAAAGTTAAGTAAAATCGTTCGCTTGGAAAGTTTAAGAACAGGATATTGAGTTAATATTTTTCAGAAACAATTCGTACACAATAAATTAAATTAGCTACACACGGTACGTCAAAGAAATAAAAATGCAATTGTCCGACATAATAATAATTAAATGCTCACTATTGCCCAACCAGGAAAAGTAATTATAGTCCCAGTCATTTATTTTCTATTGAAAAGTTTTACAACAGAATGACCTGAGTGAGTATGTGAAATTGTGACCCAAATTTTCCACGGTTAGTTTTTTTTAGCGAAGACGACAAGCATAAAAAGATAGTGCAAGAAACTAAAGTTACCTGTCAAAAATTTCAATAAATAAATATCCTCCTTCATGTAGTCTTGAGTCATCATGCCTTCAACCCTTGGTCGAAACTATTTCAAAAGAAATTAGGAAGGATTAAATTTTTTAATATATTTCTTAATAGAAATAATATTACTTCAAAACATTATTTGACACAAACCTGCATTAGTGCAAGTTTCTCTTTCTCTGTAAATTTGGCACCCGCGTCCCCAAATACTGATGGTGAAAAATAAATAACAATTATAAACAATAAAATATCTGAGAGAAAATTTAAATTGGCCATCAGGAAGTGAGTCGAGTTAGTTGTACTATAATATAAGATTAAACAAGATCTGACTCGTGTACTAGGCCGATACAGTAAAATGAAAATGTACTCTTCGCTCTTACTCGAATCTTGAATTTATACATAAAATTTCTCACTTGCAAAAAACACGAGTTGCAACAATTCGTGCCTTCGTAATTTTATTCTTACGTAAGTGTGGGGTGTCACATATGTACTCAAGAAACGGTCACAGACGAATCATGTCTTCCAGATACAGCTTGACGGTCCACTGTCGCTAAGTATAAAGTAATACGCCAGGAAAGTAAGACAATAAACTAGTTTGGCAATGTACGTGTGCACATCGGAATAATTATTACCTTAATATGAAAACAGACAAGTCGTGGACAAGAATCTGTGAAGAAAAACACATTTTGATGTGAGATAGATCTCATATCAAAATAGTTCAATTCCAAAAATTAGCTCTATTTGACCATCCTGATAGAAAATATAAGGTGAAGATCGTTCACAGGGTGAATTTTCCTCCATTCATTTCACTTTTTTTATGTTTATGTTGTGTGAGCGGTGGAATTGATAACTTAAATAAAATTACATCCAATCCAATCCAATCACTGGTCGACAGGTGTTCAGTTTCTATCCGTACACGTGCCACCCTGTACTGTCATGCAATTGAGTGCAAACTACAAAGTTTTATGCACAATAGGTGCAACGGAAACTTTTGTCAAAAACTCGTTTCTTTTTTACTTGCACTGAAGAACAATGTAATTTTACATCATTCCACTCCGTTCACATGTCCTGAAGTTCAGCCGAAACAAATTGACGTCTTGATGACTTAAAGAAAATGTGTGAAGTCCTTTTTTTTAAATTGTGTTAAATTCTCTACGCTAATTGTGCAAGTTTGATATGGCAGGTCGGGGTAATAAAAGGTCTCTAATTATACATAAAATATGCAAAATTTTGACAAGTACTGGAAGCTCTAAAATATAAAATGTGAATAATAATTACCATAAAACAAGGACGGACGTCATAAATATAGGGGTTTTCCATTTCCATTCCTGTTTTTTGAGTATTGACCTGCTCAACTTGTACTTCTGCCTGGACAAAGTCCAATCAATGTGCTTTAATTTATGCCAGTCCTTGAATATTTGGGATCGGCATGCACGAAGTGTATTTTTTATAATAATACAGGGGTCCCAGTTGTTGAAGGACAGTATACGAGCGCCTATATCTCGCGCGCTTTGAGTCAGACAATATTCAAAAAAAATCCGACGGTATCCCTAGACAAGTTTGGACATGTGGGAATTTTTGCAGATTTTTTGTATTCAGTCTTGTGGGCCAAAATATTTGCGGAAGTTGAAACGGTTGCCCTTCTTTTCCGAAGCCAAAACAAAGTACATCGGACTTGTATCCGGGAATCTAACAGGGATTTCGGGGCTAGGAATAATTTACATTTTTTTCCTAAATTGTAAATTGGCTGCGTAGGCCTCCATTTTTTTTCATGTATGGGAAGGCGCCTCATTATGACGAACGATGACTTTATGGGTCTCGTTAGGGTACTTCGCGTAGACGTATTCCACCAAAACCGGTATCAAAATTTCGGAAATGTAATACTCCGAGTTTATTGAGTGGGGAACCCCCTACGGGGTCAAAGCTGCAACTACCACAAATTCTTCACAAAACTTTTCAGGTATCTTCATGCTATATTCTGGGTCAGGTTCAATTGGTTTGCGATAATAAATTCGGCTGCCGCGCCTGGAACCCTGCAGGTAGAACCGAACCTCATCAAGGGTGACCTCGAATTCCGCCATTTTTCCCGCCAAGTGACCCTCACAGAGCTTCCTGCAATCCTGCAGTTTGTCTCGTGATTTCTTACGGGTACCGGCTTCAAGTCATTACCTTAGGTCTTTCTCATAATTTTTTCACCCAGATTCTTCTTGAGGACTCTCCGGGCACTTGTTCGCGACACTCTCAGATGCTTTGAAATTTCATTTTGAAATGATGGGTTCTTCTATTTCGGTTAAAATGTCAAACTTCCGAATAAGTGCTTTTGTCCTCGATGTACGGGGTCGCTAAAACTTCGGTGAAGAAAGACCCAAAATTTTGCGGTTTTCGTGGTTTCCGATACAGTTGACAATGTTTTACACTCCACCAAAAATAGTTCAATTCCGTGACCTTTTAACATTTTTATGACCTTCCGAAATAAGAAATCTTCTCTGGAAAATCTCTCACTTATTTTTCAACTTCAGCGGCCATTTTGACCCATATGACTAATTCCAAAAATCTGAAAGAATTCAAACTTGTGCCAACTTATCCGAGGATACGGTCATATTTTTATCAACATTTTTTGACTCAAACTGCGCTAGATATAGGCGTACGCAAATGTCCTTTAACAACTGGGCCCCTCTGTATTTAGTGTAAAACCAGATACAGATTTTAGATACTAAAGGATCAAGGGCAACCCCAGACACAAAATGATTCTTAATCGTCAATCTTAGCAACCCATCGGTTATTTCGACCATCGCTAATCCTTGGTGGATAGGTTGGTCACCTCATCGGCTCATCGTCACTTCTCAACTTAAATTTTAATAAGAAAAATTCATTTTCATTTTCGAAAATTCAAAATAAATGTACGGGTGGAGTTTTGCAAATTACATGTAATTTTATTTGTGTAGCGACGTCATAAACCTTACGAATTCTATTCGAGCGAACTACTAATTAAAATGTCTAATTAAAATTATGTCATTTAGTTTATAATATTTTTAATTCAGTTCTTTTTTGTACTTCGCGTTCCACCATATTCGGGCGTTAATTGTTCCGCAGGTATGATCTTGAGTAAAGCTTCCGACCACTCTTTCTTATTTGGACCATGGAAGTCTAATATTTCCTGTGTCGAAGGGGCCAATGCGGGCTTCAAAATTTGCCAGAGTGGTGAGAATACTCTTGGAGCTAGAGAAGAATGAAATACAAGTTTTATGTAATTAGGTATTTTACAGTAAATTTGACAAAGAATCAGCCGCCCGCTAAAACTGATTACAGGCCTGTAATATCCGTCTTGTGCTAGCGATAGAATGCTTACCATTAATCAGAAACACTTTCTTAAAATTTTCAGGATAATGCCTCTCAGTATGCTGCATCCAGTCCAGATAAAGCGGTAAGCCTGAAATCCGGAAAGTAATTTAGATCTCTAAAGATTATATTAAAAAACCACTTGGCCCGTTTTCTCGCATTGAATTCGAGAAAACTATATACGATTTCGAAGGACAGTTTCGAAAATTCAAGAAAGTCATATCTTAAGGGATGATTTTATTTAATTGTAAAAAAATTATCCTACTGAACTGAGATCAAACTAACAAGAATAATACGATTTTACGTTTTTGTCGAAAACTTTCAAATTATGTAAAGTAGGTCACTGTTGGATGAATGAACACACTTATTTCACCATTCGCTCGCTTTTTAGCTCGGTAATAAAGTGTATTGATTTTCTCTAATTAAATTTAGTTACCGCTCAAGATGCGACCAAAACTTCGAGTAAAAGTGTTTAACATATCCATCTCACAGTGATCTATTTTACAGATTTTGAAAGCTCTTCGATTTTTTTTGGAATTTTTGGTTCCTGAGACTGCTCAAACAATAAGAGATTTCCCGTGTCAAAATATTCAGAGCAAACTTTCCCACATGCCTCTTTTTTAAATTTGGGAAGCCGGCATAACTTTCAAAACATTGAATAACAAAAGACAAAAATTCCTATTAATTTTCTCAGATTACGAAGTTCCAAATTACGAGGTTCGTTTCCGACTAAAAATTACCGGACCTGACGTTCCCCTCCTAAGTTTTGTGTTTAATGCTTACATGTTAAACATCCATGTTGTCTAATGTTATGACCTATGATATCATAGACAAATACGCCTTTGATATCTTCTGGTACAGTTGAGCTGTTTCCAATTTCCCGTAGCTTAAAGTCAACTGCCTGCAGTATTCGGTCATAATATCTTGTCAATGTGTTCCTGTTTCCACTCACAACAAATTTTCGGATGTCCCATTGTGTGTTTTTGAATGCAATTATAACAACTGTATTTGTATGAATTCAATATTAATAATAGAGGTATTTTTATTAAATTTAATTCGTGTGAACCTGGGCCGCCGTCCTTATCAACTCCTGCCATATCAACAGGATTTTGTTTCGCCATGTCCGTGAAATCTTCGTACAGTATAGTGTCCATATTATTTTCTTTCCTCCACATCATTGTCTAAAGAAAAAAATTATCACAATGCTAGATCGAATTCAGATTTTTGATTACCGTAATTACGGAATTAGAAAGACTTTCCCAAAATGGAAGGATCATTGTTTTGACCGCTTGGGTCATAAAATAAAATAGATAAATTTATTATTAGAGACTGTACTCAAGTACACATATTGAAACAATGCAATTACAGTCGTTCTAATTCGGTAATTACTCTGAGTCCTTATTGACGACATGTCTCACCATTTGAATATGCTCCACTGCAGCTTTCACATTTAGTTTGTGCGCTACGAGAAAATACGAAAAATTAGTACAGGCTGTCTAGTACATGTTTGGTTTAGAAAAGGGTAAAAAATAGTAATAAACTTAGTAATAATTTTGAAATACGAAATATTAAAGAGCACAGGTTACAAAATTTCATTTATTACCTCTTAAGAATTTCAGCAAATAGATATCCTCCTTCATGTAATCTTGAGTCAAAAAGTTTTCAACCATTGGTCGGAACTATTTTGTGAAGAAAATCAAGATCATTAGTTTTTAAAGAAGGAAATTATGAAATGATTACAATATTAACGTACTTTCTGAAGTGCGGAAATTTCATCTTCGGTATATTTAATTTTAGCCCCATTTGTGAGTACGACACAACCAAATAGTCCCAGCCACAATATTTTAAAAGAATTTAAATGCATGACGAAAATTGCACACATGCAAGAAATTACACGGAGGAAGAGACTGAAAATGTTTGCGATCAAACTAGGTTTGGCAAAATATATTTGCAAATTTTCCTCCTTGCGAATAACATGTGCAAAGCCTAAACAATAGAATTCCAGTTTTTTGTGATATTCAGGGCGGTTAATAAAAAATTTAGTCCCACCACTTTCTATCCACTAGTCAGAACAAGAGAAAGATGTACAGATTGCATTAAACTTAATGGAAACGCACCACCCTGTATACACAAAATAAAAGATTCTTTGAAGGTGGAATATTTTCCAGGTGAGATTTGCGCATAAATCTTACAGCATTATTCAGCCATGAGTCAAAATGAAGGTCAAGAAAGAAGTCGGTCACAGTTCTCACACAACAAATTATTAAAACATTTTTTTGTTCCTATAAAAACTGGACACGCAGGTTTGACGCATTTGTGATCTTCGGAACCTCCAGACTTGAAGAGTTGTGTAATCTTAATTGTAATTTTTGTACTTGGTATAATTGGTAATGATTAATTGACTTGGCGCAATTTGTAGTTACTTGGTGAGTAATTATGTCCTGAAACGCTCTTATAACATTGATGACATTTGGCAATATGCCACGTAACTAGTTTCTTATTGGAATTGAACTCAATTTTCTAATATCTCCAGAAAAAGCTTGGTTTTTCTGCATTCTCAGACATTGGACTGGATTTTTCAATAACATCCGAAGGTCGAGTCGAGGGTGGTCAAAATAGGGAGGTTTCTGTTGGATAGAATCCAAAGTCCTCAAATTCTTGAAAGGAAACTTCAACTAGAATTGGACACAATAAATAACTGGGCAAAGAAAAATGGGATGAAATTAAAT
>JAQFYE010006123.1:0-11140 GCA_034694305.1 Protaphorura glebata
GGCTAGCCATAAGGCTAGGGACTTTAATCTTTTGTGTCTTCTTTCCTATGTTATTCTATCGCAATGCTACTCTCACAATATTGTAATTAATAGGTAGACGAGCACCAACAAACTATACGAGACATACTATACGTAGAAACTATACGTAAAACAACGGAAAGAAGGGAGAAATGATAGCGATAAGTGAAAATAACAAGGGAATGTCGATTTATGGTAATTTTAGCCAGAATTAATGCAGCGAAGGAATTAATACATGCATTAGTGCAGTGCAGGATGACACACACTTTGCACACATTTGTCTGAATAAATAATTACTTGTTTGAAAATTAAAAACTTTTACAAACTTTTACAAAGAAACATGGCAGTATTTCTGTGAAAAGTTATGTCATCACTTCGTGAATTAATTTAAATGGTAAAATATTAGGCACGGGTGCTTTCTTTAATTCATTAAACATCCGTCTAACCT
This sequence comes from Protaphorura glebata, assembly GCA_034694305.1. Classification (NCBI taxonomy): domain Eukaryota; kingdom Metazoa; phylum Arthropoda; class Collembola; order Poduromorpha; family Onychiuridae; genus Protaphorura; species Protaphorura glebata. Next base: position 467 of record JAQFYE010006123.1, read on the forward strand.
GAAGGGAACTGTATTCTGGATTATTCCAAGATTCCAATAATTAAAACTGAAAATCGACGTTAGCAAGTTAATCCTTTCACTACGGTCAATGTTTTTGGTTGCTAACATTAACTCCACCATGGCATATAATATAAGGCAAGGCAACGTGGAGGGCAGGTACAAAAATTTTAATGATTATTGAATTTTTATTTTATGATTAGTCCGCCGAGAAACTACAAATAGTGGAAATAGTTTCGGCGAGCCTAAGTCAACCAGCAAAAGACCGCACCAGAAATAATTAGAAACAAATAATAATCGAATTGGTAATAGATAGTTTGCTCTTCCAAGTCATCAGGACAAACTACTTTATCAGAAGCCCTAGGAATAAGGCGATTCCCAAAAATGTTTGTTTCAAAAAAAAATAACTTACTTCAGCGTTGAAACTGCAACTTCAGTTAATCCGACGAATGTAGTCGCACAAGCCATCGCAAACGTTATGAGTCCAAATGTTGAATGAGTTGGAACCAGCGCCGCGCGACATGCCGCGGTTCCACCCTCGCAACACAAAAGAATCAAGAAACTGATAAATCCAACTGTGAACTAAAGTCAAAAAATTAATATAAGAATTTGGAAAAGATGATGGCAGTATTGGCAGTTAACGATATCTCAATTTATTTTTACAAAATTACCTGCAATGCAAATAAACCCATTGTCGTCAATCCAAGCCAGGAATGAAGTGAGTAAAAATGTGGAACTTTGGACGGAAGTGCAAATTCCTTGGAATCCCAAATTGTCAAGAATCCAACGGCAATGCAAGCAATTCCAAGGGCATGAAAAATTGTGTGCATGAGTTTTACAATCAATTTCCCACAACAGTTCATCAAACGGTAGAACAGCATTGCTAATATTAGAATCAAGATGGTCATTTTAATTAACTAACCCATACCAGAATATTCAAATACAAAATCTCCATCGAATTACTCACAAAATCCTGAGAAGAAAATAAATCCGCCAATCATCAGAGTTGGATGGAAATTAAATTTGATGGGAAAATGTTCCAGCTTCGGGTGTCTTTGTATGTCGTCCTGTAATACAATGATTGTAAATACAATACAAAAAATTATTTCCAGATTTAAGCGGTTTGAGAATGTTAGTGCAAATTCTTTAATGTTTGTTTATCGGGTTTTCGAAATGAATTCATAGATGGTTTGTAGGCTAATTATCTTACATTCTGGACACACCTAACACGAGCTCGTATTTCAGGAGCAGCGTTATGTCAAATTAGCTCCACCAGGCGGGAACAAATAATACTCCAGGTATTTATTCTGGACTTTATTTATCCTGCGTTCAATGACAGAATTCAGATAAATCAATGGCTTATCGTCTATTTCTAGTATTGAGAAATCTGCCAACCCTGGTATACATGTTCAGAACTCATCTCATTTTGACGAATGCACTACTGCATGCATTACAACACAGCGCTGCAAAAATCTTTGTATTCAATTGGCGTGCATCGGAATGATTCTGTTCAGCGCGGTAACGCGTGTTAAAACTATCTTGCGCGCCACAAATTTGTCTGTAAATGGCCTATTTCGTCAAATTTACTTTTCCCGCTTATTAAATTTTATTAGTTTCAAAATATAGGATAGTTTTAGTAGTTTGTGATTTTCGTTTCCTTCTAATGTGAAATATTCTGTATTTCCACTCGCGTACCCGAACAGTTTCTCGACTCATTTGACGTATTTTTTCACACTTACATACATACAAGCTAAATTCCACATCATACCACGCGAAATGTGCTACAAAATAACAGAATTTGTTATATTTGTACGAATTTACCCATTCGTAGCCTCCAGCATACATAATTATCCAAAACAAGACCAACGCCAGAGATGCAACCAGAAAAAGACTGGTCAAAACCATGGAGAAAATGAATCCAATCCTACTTCCAATGGAAGATTCTTCCTTAGATCTGAATGAAATTACAAATAAATACCAAAAGTAATTAGGACAATTTTAGCTATCACTAAAAAAATGATGTTAATAATGACCGGCAGCAGTTTCTATCTTCTAGATTCGTATAAAAAATGAGGATAACTTTTTTAACATTTAATGGACTTACAACTCATTCTCGCTCTGACTTGAAGCTCCACTCCCCATTTTGAGTTCGGACTCAATTTTAATTTATTTCTTCGGCAAATTTTGAGATTTTTTTTTGTATTTTGTCACTTATTCCTGAAAACGACAAAATTAGTTTTTTTCTCTTCCAAGTTCACCCAAAAACAAGCGTTGGACTTTTCAGAGAGACTAGGAAATCCGAATACCCTTTTTTAAATTTAACCCTGTCTGCTCAATCTCACTCGTTTGAAACAATGTAAACGGAACGTACATAAATAAATTATCTTACTAATGATTAAGTGGACGTGTAGGAAGTTAAAACAACAATATTGTGTGTTCTTAGACATACATAGTAGTCTCAAGGAAAGAAGTAAGGAAATGTTCAACTACTTCTTCCGCTTTCACAAAAAGATACGCATCTAGTTTAATACACTCACCCCTCGTTCTTCACAACAACCAAGCAAAGGGTTGAGAATTTAGAGTGTGAATTACGTACGCTGTATCGAGATTTCATCGAAAGACCCTTAAAGCTCAAAATTTTACGAATAAGCATCTCCAATAAATTTTACTATTCTTATTCCCAATAAAATTCATATCGTTATTCTTAGCTACAAAATTATTTCGAACTCAAAATTACATTTTATGGACGAGTAACTTATTTAAACCTATTGAAGGCTTTCTCTCCTGAAATTTTACTTTTTAAAAAATCATTAACACTAATTAGGAGGCAAGCTTACGAAAAAATGGGTAAACCCAACGAATATTTCCTTAAAAATTTGAACCCAGTCATTTCTGTCAAAAAAATGGATCTCTTTAAAGCAATCCAGAATTCATCCATACACAAGTCAAACGCAGGGTAGAGTTTTGTGCGTACAATGTTTACGAATTACCAGAAGGGCCAATCCACCCGTTTGTAATTTTTTTCGGGAACAGAAAAAAATTGTCTACCGCACCCTTTAAAATAACAAGGAGACCACGAACAGGCTTACCCAGCTTGCCCTGTTGCCATCTGCAAACATTCACAACCCTAACTCCAGCGTGTTTTTTGATACACTCGATTCTTATAAAAAAAACAGTAATATAGTTAAGTAGTTGTTACCCATCTAATTTGCTCAGGTAGTTAAAGTAAAATATTCTAGAATTTTATTATGAGAATGACTGTTAAGGATAAGTGTATTTTCCAATACTGATTTATTTTAATCATACATTTTTCTTCATGCGTTAACTATTGTTAATCCAAAGAATTAGCCTGTCTGGACTCATTTATTATGCATTGCTACGCGGCCAATTGCTCCAGAAGACTTGAGCTAGAAAATTTGGAAATGATGATGTATACATTTTGTTAGGAATTTAATGTGAAACCTATTTACTGGTCGTTCAAATCGCGTACGTGTCATAAATTTTGGTATAAAATGTTATTAACTACGATGAGTCCTTAACTGCAGGACGGAATTACGAACCGTCCAGCACACCCCATCCACGGGGAAAAAAATGCATATCACACACTTTGTAGCAATATTAAGCTGTAGCTTCTGCCGGAGGGAGAGATGGAACGAATTATGAATAAATCCCAACGCGAACATATGTTTGCAGTTTTGACAGCGTTAATTTCTTAATTCTTATCTGGTATTTTTGGCAAAGACTACTAAGTTGGGGAAAACTCATACGTCGTAACTTAATTATAGTGTGAGCAGTTTATCCGCCAAGTTTTCAGTGGAACGTACTATGGTCAAAATCACTGGTTAATTTATCTAAATTACATTTGAAAATGTAAACTATATTCCCTTTGTTCACTTTCACATAACGAATTTCAAACGACAGTTTAATCCGTCAGTTAATAGTGAACGAAAACATGTAAATGAAATAGTAAGCGTTGGATCACTTCAAATGTGACATAAATCCTCATAGAATCCAACAAATAGTCACAACCAACAAATTTGTAGTTTTGTACGATATTACGCAACGCATATTTTGTTTTAAATTAATAAGAACTCTTCACTTATTAAACTTTACAGTAAAGCTTTGTCAACTATCGGCGTGGCGTATTCTCTATATAGAATTAATTCGGTTTTCATTTAGCCTAAGGTAGGTGGCTGGTTACCTTCCCTACTAGTAGTAGTTGGGGGAAAATTTAAATCGAGATTTTTTAAGGCAACCGCCATTGTTATTCGGCGTCTATCCGGCAGCAATTTTAAGACATCAGTATAAATTACTTTCAGCGTTTTCGAAGGAGAACCTAACGGGTATTTCCGGGTCGTTCTCGAATCTAGAAAATTGGAACATAGTCTTCCTATTATGTACATGCTAAAATTTAATTTCCTACAGGAGAGGCGAGTAAATTAGGACAACATTGTAGTCTGATGTGAAAGACAACAATTTATGAAAGATAAGGAATTTGAATCACAGTTTGTGGTAGATTTGCATGAAAATGTAACTACTGAATGCCCTGATCAGTACTTCCGAAGTTGCACCAAAAGGATAAACATTTGTCTTAGACGTGTGTTTCTATCCAGGTTGAGACGAAACAATTGACTGGCAAATATACATTGGACCTGAGGCCGGGAATCGGACTGTCGGCTTGATTCCACTGAATTGAAAATATATTCTAGTCGAAGGAACTCCTTATGACATTTATATTGGCGAATGTCTAGGTGCGTACGTCCGGTTAGTATTATGTATGGTGTTCACCAATGATCAAAGTTCAGCTACATGATAAATGACGAAACATGACACGCTGACTAGCATTGACTATACGTTTGGAATCGCATCACACTTGACCTTAAACATCATTTCACCATACCTTCCTTTTACTAGTAGAACAATGTGATTCATGACTTTAACAGTACAAAGACTGTTTGGGCTGCTTTTTGACTACAAGTTAATATTATTTACTAGTTATTATTTAATACTTAATCAAATAAGCTACGTGATTTTCAAGTCCATTTACCCAGAAAAACATATATCAATGTTTATTTCTATTTTCTTGAACTACAAATGTATTTTATTGGAGAATATGAAAATTATGCCGTCCAAAATAACAATGGGAGTTGAAAATCTATAAAACCATCTTATTTACTGAATTAGCGAGACCTCTTAAGTATGTAGAACTTCGAACTTATTTTAATTTATAACGTTATTGGATCTAACATTACACACTTCTTTAAATATGAATTCAAGCAATACAAGGACGGTCGTTATAATCCGATATTATTTTGAAATTAGCTTAATTCTTCAAACAAAAACTTAATTCTAATCGGAAATCCTCTTGCATAATACCGATTGACATCAATACAAGGACAAATACATATACAAGGCGTAAGGAGTGTCATTATGACTAATGAAATTTAATAATTATCGACAACCAATTCATTCCACTATTGAAGAACTGCAATGTTTCGTTAGGCTCGGGTTTACCTTCACTTTACAGCATCGTATTGTATTACTGATGAATATACTTCTGTGTGGGTTTTATGCAGTATGACAAATGCGGTAATATTTCTGAGATAAACTTGGCATTCTTATACAACAGACTACAAAGAAATTTTGTCTATTGTCATTTCACACTTTCACAAAAATAATTCTCTCATGCAAATTCTTAAGCAAAGCTACGCAAAACCCATGAACGCAGAAAAATCAGTGGAGCTTGAGGTGTATTTTTACTTTCTAATTTATTTCGCATTCATTACTGCGATGACAGGTGGTTAATACTATCACTTACTGCTTACTTAGGTTAACCAGGTATGGATTAAAACTAAGCTAAACATTCCATATTATAATGGACAGAATCGGACCAGAATTAAACCAGATTTCGATCACAGGTACAGTGTGGGTTTTCACTTTCAGCGCCACCCTCACCCTGTACGTGCAAATTAATAAAAAAATGTGAACCTACACTAAATTATATTGTGATATAAGATTTCTGTGTCATTATTGTTCAAATGGTTTGAAGTGAAATTCGTATTGTCAACGCGTCACTCGGTGTGCGTAGGAGGAAGTTTAGACTTCAAGGTCTTCATCATCATTAATCTTTAATTAACTTTATTTGATATCAGAGTTTCAATACACGCGTAATCCGCATGATTAATTGATCATGATATCCACATTTTTTACGATATTATGTTACCTCACTTTTTCTAAGAAGAAATTTCCAGCTTGGCTTGAACACGAGTTTGGTAAATGGTTATGAAGCACCCTGTGCAGGTGATATTGTTTCTTCGTTATCCTTCGTAACGTAGAACCTTGCTTATGACAGGCTTCTTGAATACATACGATCGTGTCCAATAAAAGTATTGTAGTTTTTTTACATCCCAAATTAATGTCTGAAATTAGGCCTTGGCTGTACTCTGTAGTGTATCACAAGCTACTAAGAATGTACTATCTGATTACGATATTAATTTACAGGATGCAACAATTCTATTGAAAGAGTTGGAGTTGAGATCTACCACAACAAATTTATTAAGTTAGAATGTTGCAACGAATTGTAAGGTTTTACCCGCAAGACAATTTTCTCACTCAATAAAATATCGGATAAAATGCCCTCAGGTAAAGGACGCCAACAAATGTGAAAGGAGGTAGTAACGAGAGCAATCCTATGCGGAAATCCTTGTCTGCTCGGTTTGGCTTAATTCACGCTTTGTTGACGCTCTGTATCTGCCGAACAACTTTTGCCAAGGTTCTACCCAGAAAAGTTTATGAAAAAATAATCAAATGAAATTTGACCCGAGATGCAAATTTCAACTAATTGTTTATTATTTTGGTCGCAACAAATCACAAATCCTCAAAATTGGCTACCCGGATCAGATTTCTTTTCACTCTTTCCTACCGTCAAGATGGTTCCGGTCAAGAGGTCACACCATAAAAGCTGTGGTTTTAACTCCAGCTTAGCATCTAGATTGATGACCGTTTCCTTGACATTTCATTCACGACAGATTGGATTAATATTATGTCTCTCCTTAACAAAATTAAGACATTAACAAAAGGTACGTGGGAGTCACTTCAATTTAAATTCATTAGATATACTATTGATCATTTTTACACAGGTGAAACAATTCTTCTGTCTTTGATATGTTGGTGTGTTAATCGCTGAATGAATATCATAAGTACCATCAAATGTCAAAACCTCATCAGCTTAACCAGATTCAGATTACAAAATATATGAATACATATGTATTAGTTTCAGAATATTATGCAGTTATGAACAGTTTCATTCCAAAAATGGTCATTTTGTCTACAAATCCGTTAAGCAAATGGTAAAAAGTATAATTTTTGTGGAGAGAATGTCCAAAGTTAACTTTTCATTAACGGTTAGAATCTCAACATTTTGCAATTGAACTCAAAAGGTATCCGGTGCAATTATACGGATGATACTAAGCGAGGAATGCCTTCACATTTAATTATTAACAAGGTCCGGTCAAGGGTAATTACAGTGTAGCATCAATGATAGGTAGTCAACAAATTAATTTTCACTTGCTGATTTATTACGAAAACTCGGGAGGAATATTGCGTTCTACAGTTACGCCAAGGTCAAACGTGCATTTTCTAATAGTTATTTTGCATAATTGATAAGAAATTTAGTTGCATTTTCATTTTCCCCGAATTGAACCTCTCTCAATTCACACGATACTGGAGCAATTATGTCCATTGTTTCTGACAAGACGTTTTAAAATTTTGACAATGTTTTGTCGATATTTTCAATTCCGCATTAGTAATCTTTCATCTCCATACCTTACGATATGACACAACATACTAACACAAAGTTATAGATAAAGTTACACAAAATATTCGACGGCCCGCACGACTTGATCAGGTTCATCTGTTAATATGTTCTATTGTAATAATTTATGTAACTTTAAAATAACAGAGTTTCAAACAGTCACCAGCAGCTTAATTGCTTTTCCGGCCAAATAAAACTAACGACGTAATTTTAAAATGTGATTTTGCAGTCAGTCGTAAGAGAGGTAAACTTTCCTTCTGGTATTCCAAAATATATATTCTTAAAAAACGGAGCAAATTCCAGTTGCTGAAATTATTGACCAAACCTGACAATATACAGTGACAGTGAAATCGGTCTACTAAAATCTGTAATAGTTAAATTTCCTAGAACTTAAATGAATTGATAAACAATTGAAGCAAAACGTGAAATCGCGTGAAATAAGATTAATCGATTCTCGGATATTATATTATATTTGAATGAATGAAGAGAATTTATTTGATATGACCAGAGGCCCATTCAAAGGTTTTTGGTGTAGGTACTAGGCAGTGCGAGTCTTGTGGGGATAGGGAAAAACAAGAAAAACCCATATTATATTATATTTTTAATTGAGAAAATGTTGATGCATATTTGTAAGAGTTTGGAAAATGTAATTCTTTTATCGCCATCTGACTGAAATGAAAGTGAGGAAGGGTGTAAAGTAGAAATTGAACACGTACAATGCATACGGCTGCCGAGAGGTGTAAGGAACCTACTATTAACGGATTGCGTGGTTGCACGTTAAGTTGTTTCGCTTCCGAATACCGGGTAACCCACAGTAGTGTACTGTTACGGTGAACATTCAGCAGCATACTGTCAATTAAAACACAAACTGAAATTAAAAATATACCATCAGGTGAAGATTAATAATTTCAAAAGCGTTGGAATGACTTAGTTTCCAAAATTTGTATCCTTGTACCTTTCAACCTAAGGTTAACGTCGAAAGTTATGGACTTTAACATCACCCAAAATAACACCAGGACCGTAGCTACGCTGGTTCTTACTGGTGCGCTGGCACCAGGGCGCAAAATTTTGTGGGCCCTAAAAAGCTGGTCTTACACTAGATAAAATCGACATTTCCTCAATTTTTTGGCGCAGTATTCGACGACATGTTTAGTCTGCATAGTCATTCGTCAATGAATTGACTTTTGACGCTAATATTCTTAAAACTATTCCCCATTTTATGGCTTCAGTTTTATGTAAATATGTATTTTACATGCAACCTATGTTAAACATATTTGAAAAAAGGCCGCCTCCGGCGGTGGTGCTTTCCCGTTATTGTAGCTAACAGAAAATTAGCGCTCTTTTCAAGATTTGACCAGAGCGGCAAAATCCTAGCTACGGCACTGAATAACACCTATTATGAATTTTGAAATTAATTATGCTTTTTTATTAATAAGTTCAACTTTGAAGTCAACAATAGCAGAAACTATAAAAAATTGCATTTAATTTAAAAAAGCTGTTTCAAATTTTGATTCAGACGAAGGTGAAACTAACCAGTAATACCATAAAGGTGGGTGCAGAGGTCAGAGACTTTCACCACTTTTTTCATTGCGTTACATGTAGAAAACTTGAGAAAGATCCGGGCTCTGTTTGATCACCGTGTTCTAAACAGCACCAGGGCTTTATTACGTCATTTACGGTAGCTGGATGTAAATTATGACATTGTACATCTCGTCACGCAAGGGACATGGAGTTACTACTTAGACCATGTATAGCGTTGTATGAGAAGTGGTGGACTAGATTCATTGATTTGGAAATAGACAACTTCATCTGGGCATCCGGGAATAAAGTATTTCTAACCAATTTTAAGCTCGTCTACACACTGCGAGAATCAATTTCGATGTCAGAGTTTTTTTTTAACTGCTGTTTCACATACTCGGATGTAGGCTTTGCTATGACGCGCAATTCTAGGGTTTCTTATAATAAGGTTAAGGATCTTTGTAAATATTTGTATATTAATGACCCTCAAAATGTTCAGACTAATCAGCGGAGTTATCAACAACACGATGGATCTTAACCTTTGTTCCAACTGAAGCCAATCAGCGCGTAACGGACAAAGCTTGGGATGTGCATTTGGTATAAAATCTTAAACAAGTCGAACGCGCACAGTGGCTCTTATTAGAGTTTAAGTAAAAATTCAATGAAAATACCCTGAAAAAACGAATTTTTTCGATGGTATATTGACTAAAACATGTCCGAAATATACTTTTTGTTCGAAAAATCCACCGACGTCCCCTTTTTTGTCACAAAATATTTTTCCTGCCGATTTTTACATAACCGCTCGTCAGCGCCGCTACGGGCACTGGCGTATCCTATTATGAAGTGAATTATTTCCACATATTAAAGGGAAAGCGGATGATTTCATAAACAATGAACTATTGTATATTTTCCGGAAATACTGTCACTAAACAGTTGGAAATTTGTTCATTTTTGAATCAATTCCGATAGGATATCAGGATGGCCTAATGCTAATGCCTTGAAAAATTAAGTTGCGTCGAAATGTTTCACTGACAATGTCACATTTATAGACTTGAAGACCGTTCTAAAAATTTTGATTTTCCTTTCATTGAAATAATTATGAATCAGATTTATGTTCGACCGTATTGTTCCAAATCCAGAAGTTCAGTTCTGTTCAATCCGGGTTTCATGAATTGATATCCAGATTTCTTATTGAACCAATTAAAAATGTACACTTGTTCCTTCATTGACACTCTGCGCTAGGTTTCAGTGGAATCTCTCAAATCTTCCACGGGGCTGGTGTGTTGTGGTGCAGACAGGCTAAAACGTCCTAAAGATCACCTAATCTGCATAATACATCGCACTGG
>JAQFYE010006124.1:0-11139 GCA_034694305.1 Protaphorura glebata
AGGTTGTTAATGTATGCCCATAATGCCCAATCAAAATAACCCTAGTGTACTATTATAAAAATGGAATTAGTTATTGTCTGATTTTTAATTTAATTAATTAGTCATTTTATTATTTTTTTTTAGTTCGTGCGTGAGGGATTATTCCGTGCAGAACTGAATGAATTTTTGATGCGAGAGTTGGCGGAGGATGGATACTCTGGACTGGAAATCCGCGTCGCACCCAATCGTACGGAAATCATCATCATGGCCACACGGACTCAGAATGTCCTCGGAGAGAAAGGACGGAGAATCAGGGAGTTGACCTCAGTGGTCACCAAACGATTCGGATTCGCTCCTGGGTCAATTGAACTCTATGCAGAGAAGGTCGGGGTCCGTGGACTCTGTGCCATTGCTCAAGCAGAGTCACTCAGATACAAATTGGTCGGGGGTCTGGCTGTGAGGAGGGCTTGTTACGGTAAATTACCACCCTGCTGTTAATATTAATTAGTTAAATAATTAATTAATTAATTTATGATTTAATTAACAGGAGTATTGAGATTCATCATGGAATCCGGCGCCAAGGGATGTGAAGTGGTGGTCAGTGGGAAGTTGAGAGGTCAAAGGGCCAAGTCCATGAAGTTCGTGGATGGCTTGATGATTCACAGCGGTGACCCAACGAATCACTACGTCGACACAGCCACACGTCATGTCCTCCTCAGGTATGACACCCCACACATCAAATAATTAATCTAATTAATTTTGCTAATTATTACCGTGATCTTATTATTTTAATTAATCTAATTAATTATTTGACTATTTTTTTCCCTAATAGACAAGGAGTACTTGGAATTAAAGTGAAGATCATGTTGCCGTGGGATCCGAATGGTAAGATTGGACCGAAGAAACCATTGCCAGATCACGTGAATGTGGTTGAACCCAAGGAGGTGGTTGTGAAGGAGCGGGAGGTCCCTCTCCCCATTGTCCCGCCCGTCGGAGGAGGAGCTGGGGGAGGAGGAGTTGGAGTCGGAGTCTTGGATGATAATTTATTCCCAGCTTAAATACACAGTCTTCCAATTAAATCCTTCATTTGTATTCATTTTGGAGAATAAAACTCTATTGATGTGGACGTGAGATAAAATATTCCATTCCATTCCATCATTTCATTCATTTTCTAATTAAACCTTTTGATTTTTAACGCATGTAAATTTTACGAAATAGCAAAAAAAAACAACAACACATTTTTAAATATTGTAAATTTTTAATGTCATTTCTTGAGTTGGCATGAATTAAATTTAACGTAATACGAAAAATTAGGCAGAGACTCATTAACATTTTCCACAAAATCAAGTGGAGGAATTATCAGACTTGAGCTCATTTGATTTTATCTTCTTCAGAATGCCAAATATAAAGTAGAAGGTCAAAATTTAGGATTAATGAAGGAACTCGACTCAAGAAATACTGAGTTGTCATTAGTACACAAAACTACTATAAATCAGAAATATTTTCCTATAAGGTAAGACAACACAACACTAAAGACTTAAAGGAAATTTTGCTTAATTCTTGGTGGTCACAAGACTAGAAACGTATTTTCCCTGTTTAAAATTAGTAGTTACTATTTACAAAATAAATGAGCAAGTTCTCGTGGATAGTATTATCCTACCTTATAGAAAAAAGTGTTGTCAAGATATGTTTATGTGTGTCTATTGACGTGAGAAAGGGATTAGGGATTGCCTTCCAACCGGTTCGGTCTGGTTATTATTGTATTAATTTGTTATTTTTAAATTTATTTATTTGATAGTTTCTGACTTACCTGAAGCAAACTTTTGCTGAGTCCATGACTAGGAAAATATTTTCTTACTTTCAGTTCATTTTTGGTGACACAAGAAATAATGATTTCTAGAAAGTACTCTGACATTATTTTTTTCATTTTTATTTATTTTATTAAAATATCTGGAGACTTTGGAATAAAATGGCTGAGCATGTAGTCGGAGATTGGAAAGACTTTACATTTCAAATCGCTGAAAAGAAAGACATTGAAAAGGTTGCCCAACATTTAAGAGATAATTTTCTGAAGGACGAGACAATGCACAATTTCCTGGGCTGGAGTGAAGAAAATGCAGAAGATCATGACAGACTTGTCAGTTGTGTGTGTGTCATTCCACTCGGACTCACTTTGGTTGCCTTCAAGAAAAATACTGAAGAGGTAATTGATATTTTTATATTAATAAAATATTAAAATCCATTTGTCATTTTCTTAGACAATTTTTCTGTACTTTCAGGTGGTCGGAGTGAATTTAATTCTAGCGGGGAATGGATGCATGGATTATTTGGGAATTAAATGCAGACCAACATCTTGGATTTTTAAGACTGTTTATGGTCTGATTACCAAAGTTGAAGAGAAATCCAAGGATACTTCTCCAAACTACTGCGGAAACTATGCAGACATTTTCATTACATCTGTGGATGCCAGATTCCGAAGACAAGGGGTCGCGAGTGAAATGTATCGAAGAACTTTGGAATTTTTGAGAGCTAAAAGTTTTGAGTCAGTCCGAGCTGGATTTACTGGTCCTGGAACTCAAGCCATTGGAGTTAAATTGGGATTTAAAGAACTTGGACGGATTTACTACAAAGGTTTTAAAAGTGACAAGGGAGAAATCCTGTTTCCCAGAGCTACGGATTTTCAATTCTGCATTGACATGGTCAAAAGATTTGACTCAGAATTAATCGAATAAGGTCCAGATCAAGAATTCGATCTTAATTGTATATGTGTACATGCTCCTTGATTATCTTACACTCCAGACACATTGCTAAATTGATTAATTATTTAAAAAGTTTCCCTATATGGTGACGGTTGGTTTAATTGACTGTATAACTATTAATAACTGTGTCCAGTTATATCTTAAGTAACAAAATGTGAAGCAAAATCGATTCAACAATGAGATTTTTTTTTTTAGTTTTTTTGGTTTTGTTGAATGTATACAGCTTCTTTCATAAAATGTCAGTGACGGAGAAAAGAGTCGAATCAACGGTAAGTCACAACTCACAAGTCCGTTTGAATTCGTATAATTAAAACATTTTTTATTCACAATGTTGTTTTTAAAAAATTCGGTCTTGTCGTCTATTGCACTGCGACATGGCAAGTGTTCAATTCCAATCGCACTTTTTCTGGCTTTTGTAGTCTGTTCCTTCAACTTCGGATACCGAAAAGTTTGAGTTCGATTTTTATAATTTGTCAAGTCTTGAGGGATTTCAAATACGGGGTCACGCCTAACCTTCCGCCCCCCCCCGCCTCCCCATCGGCCCAATCTTGGGGAGCCGGACAAAAATTGAGACATTGGTTTTGTAGAGAATCTTATTGCGATCTTAGTGAGCCATTCTGATTAAAAATCCGATGCGCGTAGCGGAGCTGAGGATCGTTTGGCTTGAAAAGACCCCAAAAATCATACTTTCTACTAAAAAGACATACCCAAAATAATATTTTTTGAAAAATCCGTCGATGCTACTTTTTGCAATAATTTTTAGCAGTTTTTAAAATTTTAAGAGCCGGATTGGAGAAAGTCGATTTTTTGCTGACAGGGCAATGTTATGAATTGGCCCAAATTTAATATATATATATAATGAATTGTCTGGTGTAGGATTTCTACTGGATGGGATATTTGACACTTTGCATTCTGTCCTATAAAAGCAAGACTAGAGGTCATTTCAATCCGAATCTTTAGGATTGGATAGAATTTCAGAATTATCGAATACTAACAGGGACTCGTAACGTATAATAGATATATCTTAAGTCGGTCACCCAACATTGCTCATTTCTACCCGTTCTCAACGTATGTTTATTCGGTGTTTAGTTAAAATGATTATGAGGCATCCGAGGGTTAAATTAATTTAAAATTACTTTAATGACCAATAATTAGTGTTATTAACAAGAAGTTACGATATTTCTTAATTACCTCAATCGGTGTCACCTATGGCACATGCGGACGATATAATTTCCGGTACTATTTAATACTTCGGTCACTCGCCTACAATGTCAGATGAGTATATTTATTACAACGTATATTTATTCGGTGTTTAGTTAATAGGTATCAGGCATCTGACGGTCAAATTAATTTAAAATTACATTAATGACCAATAATTAGTCTTAATAACAAGAAATATCGATAGTTGTCAATTGCCTCAATCGCGTCAACTAGGCACATGTATTTGCAATGCCGTACGACATAATTTCCGAGACTATTTAATACTTCGTTACTCTTACAACGAAATTCATAGCGTTGGTTTTTACCCATCGGTAAAGATGTCCTTCATGAAATTGCTTCCAATCCCAATATTTCTAGTACTCGTCCAAATTTCTCTTCCGGGTACTTATGGTAAGTGCCCAACTGACTATTTCAACTTCGAGCTCCCAATGCAATGTCGGGCCGTAATTTATATTTTTCATTTTTTTAATAGGAAGATCACCAATCCGTCGCTTACCACCTCCACCCGAATGTAGAGATGGCAACGAATTATGCGACCGCACTTGCTACAACCCATCAACGCAAGTCTGCTTGAAGTACAATGATATATGGGTATGGCGGGATCATTTGCCCCGTTGGTGACTCATTTTGTGGAGGGAAATGCCTCTCGCCATTTTCTGGAAAAGTTTGCGTGACATTACCCGGTTACAAAGTTGGTGGCATTGATGAAAACATTTGCGACCCTGGACAACAGTTATGCGGGTTCAGAAACTGTTACTCTCCTGATTCTCATGACTGCCTTGAAGGGTACTA
Source organism: Protaphorura glebata (assembly GCA_034694305.1). Lineage (NCBI taxonomy): Eukaryota > Metazoa > Arthropoda > Collembola > Poduromorpha > Onychiuridae > Protaphorura > Protaphorura glebata. The sequence goes on from JAQFYE010006124.1 coordinate 4,752, forward strand.
CATTTGCGAAAAGGGTGAATCCCACTGTGGCTGTGATTGCTACAAACCTTCATCAGACGTCGAATGCGTAGTTGGAATCAGCGGATGGGAGTTTGTTTGCAATACTGGTGAAAAAGTCTGCGGGAGTTCTGGTTGTTATCGCCCTGAAGACAAAATTTGCAGGGAAGACGCTAATGTTGACGCTGAAGATTCAGAAGGTTATGAATAATTCCGCCAAAACGTTGAATCTTCTCGTAAAACAACAATAAATTATCCTGTTTAATTTATATACATATATATTTATACGGCAGATGTATCGGCTAAAAAATTCAATTACATTACGATGATTCGCTTTCGGGTGCAGGCCGTTTCTATGAAACAATAGATTCTGTTCAGAGAATTTAATAACAAATTTTAGACACAATTTGTATACGCATACGTATAATTTTTATTACGTCGGTTTTTTAAAAGGTTGTCGATGAAGTACATTACATTTCAAATCATAACTACACACAATCGATACTATAATAGTCGCAGTTTGGTTTCCGCTTAAATAACATTTAGATATATGTAATATAACCTCGGCCTGACCTAGACCTAATGAAGGTAGCCTGCAGAAAAAAATGGTTGGCATTTCCTTAAAGGTCATTTAATGGTTTAATTTAATGAATTTAAATAACATGATTACTACTCTACACATGAATAAAACAATTTTTATCCTACTTAATTACGCACAGGAGTGCAGATTACACTATTTTGCTGAAGTAAATCAGGATTTTTCTTCCAAACTGGTTCAACAAAATTTCAAAAAATCTCTTAAGATTATTGGAAAAATGGTGACATTGACGGAGTTTTGAAAAAAAAATTATTTTGGGCACATTCCAGTAGCAGAAAGCCTACTTTGTGGGGACCTTTCATGCCGTTTATTACTTAAACCCTCGTCAAGGCCACTACGCTCATCGGATTTTCAATCGGAATGGCTCCCTTGATACGCAATAAGATTCTCTTCAAAAAATCTGTTTCTCTCTTTTTGTCCGGCTAGCCCAGATTGGGGTTGCCGAGGGGGGTGGGGGGCAAAGGTTCGAAACAGGCACTATCAATATAGATCAGGATATTCCACCGGCGACCTACATTGCAGTTTACATGTGTTTATTTCCGCAAAACATGAATAAAGAAACGAAGTGCGACCAATATGACTTAACATGTTTGTGAGTTATAGATCTTTCCTTAAATTATGAGCACTAGAGAGTACATACACATATAGACTTAGACATTCTGAAAAATTCATTTTTTGACTTTGACCCAAGTTCTACCCTCGTTCAATCTCTAATAAAGTTGCCTACAATTGTATACAATGAACCTTATTTGATATAACCCAATCGAAAGAGAACGCAATGGAGTTGAATTTTAGTAAACTGAAACATAAGTCTGGAAACGGAGGTTGGGTTTGTGAATACGAAACGAGAATTCGGTTTGAACGAACCAGATCTATTTTGAACCAGAAGCTGGTACTAGCAGAAATAGAAACTAAAGGTTAAATTAAACTCGATTCAACAGACAGAGTTTGAATTAATCCCTTGCAGTAATTATCAAGACAAGAAATACGTGTTTTTAAATACACCCAGTCAGTCAAGTTGACATGCGTTTGGTCGATACATTACTATTTATTCAAGAGCTACAGCGGCTAAATAATCTAACAAGAAACCTGTGGCCTTGGACTCCAAGGTTCACGTGGAATTTCTAACGACAAATTTTTCTATTGTAAATGCTAATAATGCAATGATGTTTGTAAAACAGTAAATCACTACTGTGACTCCCACATGTTCCAATTTTAATGGGCGTGCATCAATGTCTTCAATATCGCTTCCAAATTGTTCCACGAGTTTCGCGTGAACCGCGCTATCTTGACTAGTGGCTGATTTCGCTCCGATCTTCCTGAAGTCGTAATTGAAATCTTCTCTCCACTTTGCAGCCATTCCAGACTCAAAAATCTGAGAATATGGAATTTTGCGGAAATCCCAAAGTGATATACAAAATGTAGGCTGCGTCCGTGGATCTAATCAAAGGTTGCATTCTTGTATCCAAAGTCATTGTTAAGGCAATGACTGTATCAGCTCCCTCCCAAGTTATACAAGCCGCCCGATTTAAAATTGCTTCCTTGAAACACTTGATCGGATTATATTCAAGTGTCATCCGTTTCCTTAACTTCCGAGCAAAATTAGACTCACTCAGTGCGAAATATGTTGTCCCAATTTCTCCAGTTACGTATAGTGACACACTATAATCTTCTCTTTCAGCCAATTCATCAAACGTTAGAGGGACAGTATCAGCTCTTGAAAATATTAAGTTTTGACGAAGTTTACTTTTGTAACCAGTCCCCAAAATAGTGCAGGCAAGGAGTAACAAAATAGACGAATAACAAATTCCCTTTGGAATATTTTGAAGTCCTTGTTCTAGTGCCAGTGCCAACGGATGGAAACTCAACGAATTCCAGAATTTATTTGAATATTTTCGCCCTTCCTGAAGGTAGACTATAATTCCTTGGACAAATCCAACCATTATGATCATTAGGAACGACCCAAGCCAGACGTAAAGATCAAATGGTAACAGAAGAGAATATGGGCTAATGTTTCGTTTCGGATGTCCGACAAAAAATACAAGTTGGGAGCGACCGAGAACAGGTGGTTTATCCAAATGGCTGAATGTGTGTTCAAACGCTGTTATTAGAATGATGTCACATTCCGGATCTTCTCCGACTACTGTTGTGTACATCCCCGTCCATGTACCGTTAGAGTGAAGAGTTCCATAATCCCGCCCAGTATAAATGATATCGTAAGTGAAATTCCATTTGGATGCAGCTGCGACGAATGTATTATAATGAACACCGCTAACTCTCGCATTTCCATTTTCATCTTCTCCAACTTTAAATATTTCTGGTGGTAATTCAGCCGTACCGGCTACCAAATGTCTTTCCCAAAGATTATTTCCTTGGAAGATATTCTTGATATGAAGTTGATTCAATGGAATCATTTTCCCCGTGTGTACCAAAGGATCAGCCCAGCACTTTTCCACTTTATCTTCATTTTCATGCAACGAGATTAGAATTTTGAAACGTAATCCATTCACGACTTTGCTTTGTTTTGCGTTTTCAATAACCTGAGATGAGCCTACCAGGAGAACTTTATCTCTTCGTCGATCAACAGTTGATTTTATAATTCCTTCAAGAGTCGGTTTGGCATTATTTTCAAATATCCACAAAATTTGAATGATGTTGAGAAATTCTACCGAGGACGGGGAAGAAGTGTGTTCTTGTGTTTGGTTCTTAAAATGTAGAGCGTTAGGTACATGCACAATACTAGGATGACCAGAAATCAAGTTCCAATCAAAGTTTTCATTATGTATGTCACATTTGTAAAGGACTACTCGAACCGTCGGACGTCCAAAACACGATTCCGTGGTTTCCTGAAAAATTTCAGACAATCTCATTGACGCCTGGGGATTCTCAACAATAAATGCCAACGCAAAAGCCCACGGAAATACGGAGAAGAGAATTACAATATTCATGTCTGCTAATGCACGTTTTCAAATTTTCAAGTGCTTTTGTTTCTTGGTTTTAGAATTATACTGTCCAAGCTTTATTATTGACTGGATATCAACTGAATTTTCCTATAGAATTTTGATCATGCAACTGTTGAAAATGTTTCACACGTTGATAAATTAGCCAACTGCGTTTGTATCAAAGTTTGCACGATGTCAGATACTTGAGGCATATTGACCTACATATTTTTCGTTTCACGCTAGGATATGATATCGACTTTGACACGAGAACTGGTGACAATGTTTCACACCTCATTGATTATTTCGTCAAGTTTGTTTGTACCAAAGTTTGCAGGATGATAGATATGGGTGTTTGTGTTTCCAAGATTATTTTGTATTTGCTATTACTTGGTATCATTCTCGAACTATACTTGAGACATATGACATGAGACAGGTTTTTGTCACATGATCTATTAAATTGTGCTCGTGTTGAAGTCATGCGAACCAGACGAAGTACGTAATAAATAAATTAGATATCCACGTTTCATACAGAATGCATTGAGGTCGAGCTTTCGCATTTTCAATTCGTGCCTGTGAATTAGTATTATAATTAAACGTTGTTGTAATGTGCAACGCACATTTCAAGTAGCCGGTTCAGTCGTAAAGGCACGCAGTATTATTCTTATTAGGCAGGGTAGGCAAGGGGGATTTGATGTGTTTGATTGTTTGTTTGTTTGTTTTTCTGTTAGAGTGCTAACCCCTGCATTCAAACATACAGAGTATGCAAATTGATTAGGCATTGATGCAAAGTGGTTGGGTGTTAACGGGTTAACCCGCACAAATCCGGTTTTGAAACCTCCTCTAGGAAGTCGGGCTTGGGGGGCGCCACCGCCACTCTTCTTCATCATAACGCACTCTGTAATAAGGTCATTCAGACAGTCAGACAATAAAATAAATTTAAAACATTTATTTAAACATTTAAATAAAATAGTAGAAAAGAGACAGTTTGGGCTTAGACCGTTCCAGTTTGGTGCGAGAGTGTGCACGCACCAAACACTCACTCTCCCACGCATTCACCCACGGATGGGTCACATTGGCAGACTGGCATAAAAGTGGGGCAAATTAGTCCAGCAATCAAATCAATCAAATTTATCAAATAGATGATATGAGACTTACTCCCAAAGGGCTTGGGCTTGGCCATTCTCATTTCCTCGCATACCATTCCCTCCTTGCACGGAGCTTTGTCCGCCCCGTTGAAGCACATGCTCCCGACACCCTTGGCCACACAGGTGTTTCCAAAATTATCCACTACAAAATTCAGCGGCTTAACCTCGTTGCACTCGCATCTGCCTATGCCTTCTCTTTCCGTTGATTTGGGATCTCTGATGCACCTTAACATGAGCATGCCATCACACATCCCTTCAGGCCACGCGTCCGCCGTTTTCTTCATCTGCTTAAGCATATCTTGCCAATCCCAGAAACTCTGATTGAACTTTGGGTTGTCAAAATCCTGCTCACCCGAGATCATGGCGTTCACGAGCGCGTCCAGCACTAGACCCATGTACTTGCCCCAATGTTCAACGCAACACTGATCCTTGTACTGCCCTTCACCTGCAATCATCACACACAGATCAGTACTTCAGTTTCCTAATGGTTACATATCTCAACATATTTTCCCTAAACAGGACCCCTAGTAGTAGGAAGCGGGGTAGATTGAAAAATGCTTCTTCAAGTTAACCAATGTGTGAGGAATTCAAACCCACGGCCGACCCTCGATGCAATATAAAAATTAGTTTGGATTTTGAACGGAGGATTAAATTGAAAATTAATAAAACTCACTTCCGGAAGCCAAGAATACAACCAAAAGTGAAATCAAAGGCATCCAACCACAAAGGCCAACCGTCTTCATGTTTCGTTGACCCATTATTGACCCCGTTCACTTCTCTCCTTGGCAGTCAAACTGGTAAACAGAGAAACTGTGGAATAGATGTGACACGAATTGACTTTTAGAACTGTGACTGAAAGCACCGAGACTCAAGCCACGGATGGGTGTAACTAAGAATTGTAAGTAATAAGCTCATTACTAATGCAATGGGCTTATAAAATTGTCGTGCCTCTCCGTCCGTCTGGTGCAATGCTTCCCATCCCACCTCCATACATGAGAGCATTTAGTCTCAAAAATGCATTAATACGTATCCTCTTACTTTCCGTGATGACTATTTTGTCGTGTCAGCTTAAACCAATATGTCTCAGTTACACTTATTAGAGAGCGTCTTGATGTCACCCTTTTGGAATTATAAAGAACTGAAAGGGCTTCCACCCAGAAAGCCGTAAGGAACTATGTTACGTATACCAAGTACAAGGAATCACTTTTAGTACTAAGTCCCTCTTACCTCTTGGTGTTTAAAACCAAAACGAATTTGGAGCACCCAGGAAGGCCAGATGTTTATAAAAACTGCTGTCACTGTCATTTCAGAATACCAATCGACATAGTCGTTTGTACGTCCATTTTTTAAAAGCGCACGGTGCAAAATGATTTCTGGCAATAATACAGTAATGGTGTAAGTTTCATTTCCGATGTTTAAATGTGTTGTCTGAGCTATGGAATGGATGAGTTAAATAAAATAACATCCAATTCAATCCATTCCAATAAGATCGGTAACTAGGAAATAGTCTTTCGCACGAGTCCTCCGAGTTCAGGACTCGAATCTCGAGTCCGAGTCCGAGTACGAGTCCGGACTTGAGTCCAATCATGCAGGACTCGTCGTTGTCGAGTCCGAGTTGAACTTGGACTTGGACTCGTGAGTCCGGACTCGTACGAGTCCGCGTCAGGCCAAATTGTATATATCTACATGTTAAAGAGATGGGGAGA
>JAQFYE010006125.1:0-11138 GCA_034694305.1 Protaphorura glebata
ACGTAACTTACTCTATATTGAGCTCCAATGTAATTCCTTTGTTAAGGGTTTTGTTTGCGATGAATAAATTTGAATTTACTCACTCATATCATACGAGGGGCGTCCCACATTAGTTGGGAAAAGACGCCACAGTAAATTCCCAAAATTCCAAAAAAAAATCCTAAACATAACTTAAGCGATTGGAACGCTACTCAGAAATTTGTGTGGTTTTCGGCCTTCAGGTTCTTGTGCAAATAAGTTTTCAAGTCGAAATTTGGGATTTGTTATGGAAAATACGAAGTTTTTGTGAATTTCTGTTAGCAAATAACTTTTTTTCCAATATGAAATTGTAAACAGAAATTCACAAAAATTTTGCCAAAACACATAAAAACAATGCTCTTTCGAAGCCACGAGTCTACCGATTCAAAAAGTCCGATTGACGACACAAATTGTGCTCGTGTAAAAAAACTAGTAGACACTAACAAAAAGTTTACGGTTTGAAATTTATTCATTCGGCTAGGGTTATCGAAAAGTAGTGTGCATAAAATTTTCATTAACGAACTTGGACTAAGGAAAATATGTACCAGATGGGTGTCATGACTGCTCCGAGTTTGCAAAAGCCAAAAAGAATTGCAAGGCCTCGACCTCTGATAAAGTTATATAACCGAAACAAAAAATATTTTGATTCCGGAATATGAAAGCTCATGCGAAATGGGTTCACCAATACGATTCTGAGTCTAATTATGAGTCTAATTTGGAAACAGCAGTCCTTTTCCTCATCGGAGAAAGAAAATTTTTCCACACCCATCGCGCATGTCGTGGGTTCCATTTTTCATAGACGTTGACGATATTCACCTAATCGACTTTTCTCCCCATGAAAACATAATACATGGTGGACGTTGGAAATTTCTGGCCAATTTCATTAACGCATTAAAAAATAAATAAATGTGGAAACTGATTTGCGGGCTTTTTTCTCAAAATTCTTGTGAACCGGCCCATAAAGCCAAAGTTGTAGAATTTGCTCTGGAGAAAATAAAATTTTCCAAACCGCGCGACCTATTCTACAGTCAAGACCATGCATCAGGCTATTTTTACCAATTTTTGCTTGTAGGAAAATTCTTCAGGGGAAATTTATATTCAGATTATGATGAAGTGAATGGGGAGGTGCAAAACTTCTTTCGGACCCGACGTAAATATTTTTTTAAAACCGGTACGGGCAGCTAAAAGTCTAAGTGCAAATAGTGTTTTGAAGGCCAGGGTGACCGTATTGAAAAATAATAAATCCAATTTGATGTAATTGTGCTGGTAAGTTGTCGTAAAAAATACGTTCCCTTTACTTCTGGGACGACCCTCGTATTTTGAGCAATGAACTCGCGTAACACCATTCTCATGGCTTATAAAAACTATCACAATTCCTACCGTATCAAGATTATTTTGGTGACATTCTTCAATATTTTTTACATTGCTGCAATAAAATGTGTGACGTGTAATTCGGTCTAAATTAATATTATATAATTTCCAACAAACACTTTAATGGTTATTGTTCCAAGTTTAGTTATCCACCAGTCTTGGCAATCATGCCGCTAAATGTTAATTTTATTTGCTCACTCCAGATAATTGCTGAACTTGCCGGATCGGATCGAGTTACTTCTCCGTGTCCATATAGTCAAAAAGCGTTTCTGACTAAGAATTGTATGATACCTGAATTCCATGATCATTTGATTTTCCTATCAACGAGATCTACAATGACACAGGTTGGCATGATCAAAGTCAGAGAATTCATTATTAAAGATATATTTCTGAAACAGTTGTAAATTGAATTACATGGGTACAAGTAGTACATAGAATACAACGTCTCGTTTTGTACAATGTTTTTACAACATTCAATACCTCATTGGAATAAGAATTCATGAAACCAAAATCTTAAAAAACTAGAAACTTGTATAACTAAGATTTTCAATATCCTATTTTTGATTATCTGGTATCTGATTATGGTTACTTGTGTAGAGTGAATAAGAATTCAGTGCGACTGGAATTACCCGGTTCCACGTCCTTTCCACTTTACCAGAACAGGCAAAGGATCCTTTACCTTATTATTACATCTTTCATTCACTAATGTTATGTATTCCTCCGCTATTTCTTTTATTACAATATCCAGGACTTACAGTAAATCTAGGACTAGTAAAAAGACTAAATTGTAATTGCAAAAAAAAAAAAAAAAATTTATATGTACTAAAAACTGAAAGCCACTGAAAGAGAATGTACAGTAAGTACGAAAAATGTTCCTGTCCAACAAACAACTCACATTCCGCAAACACGTTTGACGAGTTGTAAATCCAATGATGTGATCTTACTGAACCTTAATTCTTGATTGCCATTCCGACATCAATTTCGTCATCTTCAGCGAAAAGGTCATAGCCAAATGTAGCTAAGAATGGGGTCTCTGAGCTTGTTATGTCATTTTTGGACTGAATACCATTGTTGTGTTTAGTACCAGCATGATTATGGTAGAATGAGACTTGAGCAAAGCTTGCATCACATTCAGGCAACAACCATTTAAGAATTTCTGTAAATGCCGGCCTTGCTTGAGGTGTGGGCTGCCAACATCGAAGCATCATATTGAATAAAACTTCTGTGCAATTTTCTGGTCGTTCCATAATCCCTCCGTCACTAATAAAACGAATGACTTCTTCATTTTCCAAACCATCGTAAGGTTTATCAGCTAATGTTGCAATTTCCCAAAGAACAATGCCATAGCTCCAAACGTCTGACTGAATTGTAAAGATACCATCTCGAATTGACTCAGGAGCCATCCATCTAACGGGAAGCCTTCCAGTCGTTTCTTTTCTGTAGTAGTCCGTTTCCATTACATCTTTTGTCATTCCAAAGTCACCAACCTTGACAGTCAAATCCGCGGCGACCATACAATTTCTAGCTGCAAGATCTCTGTGTACATATTTCTGTTTATTCAAATACGCCATTCCATCCGCAATCTCAGCCGCCATTCGTAGTACTTGCCTTAACGTAGGAGGTTGAGGTCGCCTTGATATTAAATACTGTTTAAGGTCACCAAACTCCATCAATTCCATGATGACATAAGTTGGCCTCGACAGGGTGACAACTCCTAAGAGTCGGACAACGTGGTGACAGTCCATTTGAGTCATCATACTGGCCTCTGTGAAAAAACGGTGACGATCATCACTCGTTGAATTTTCCCGCACTGTTTTTATCGCACAAGGAATACGAACTCCATTTTTATTTAGAATTCCTCTGTAAACTATTCCAAATGAACCTTTTCTTAGAAAGCTTAATTTTTTGATGTTTGAACGTTCTACTTCCCATTCGCGAGGAATATTCACATTTTCCAAATATTCTGGATTAGCAGATATAATTTTGATTGTATTTTGTTTTGTTCTGACAACATAAATTAAAATTCCAACACCCATTAGCAAGCCAGAAAATATAGGAAGTAATATCGCCAATAGTTGACCAGTACTCATTCCTTCGTCAATTTTATGGACAAGAAAATACGACGGCACAGTATAATTTGATTCATATGGTGCCAAAGACAGAACTTGAATTTGGACGCTGTAGTTCCCTGGATTAAGTGACGCAGGAAATTCATACTGATGGTTCACTTTTTGGAATTGCTGGGAAGTAATACACATGAATAGTGGTGCATCGTTAGTTCCTCCGGAATCCACTCGTGTCACATTGATTCTGTAGCCCACTACGACGCCATTTGGATGAAGTGGCTCTATCCAGGAGAGTGTGAGTCGATTTGACCTCACAGTTTTTCTTATTGTATTTGTTTCAATCAAATCCGCCGTTGGGGAGTGTAATGTGTTAAGGGTCTGCTTGCTAGGCTCGGAACAAAGATATATGTCGCTCGTCGCTCCCTCTTCCGATGAATGTATTTTTTCTTTGCATCCATTCATTTGTTTCCGTATTCTATGGTCACGACATGCAATTATTGCTATTGTGTACCTTCCGTAATGTGCAAGCCTTTGAAGTATAACCTCAAAGTCACCAACAGCCTTGGCTTCACTCACATCTACTATTCGGATGAGATCCATACCGGCAATTTGTGCGCCAGGAAATACTTCTGGCGAATTTTCTGAATAATTTCGAATATAATAATCTGAACCGATTCCTCGACGTCTCCGGCGGTTTTTCACATCACTAGAAGGTGAAAATTGGCCAGATAAAAAGACGGCATTTGTAATGCTGTCCGAAATATCCGTTAGATGGAGCGCTCTGCTAGCAGTCACTTTTTTGGGTTTCTTGCTACAAGAGCAGCAATCTTCATTGGGTGGGGTTTGCGTAGTTGGCGGAGGGATCTGTTTCTTAATTGCCGATTCCGGTCTTCCTTCGCAATAATCTCTCTGATTTAGAAAATGAACATCGTGCCCTTCATCTTTTATATAAATTTTATATTTTTCAATGACTCCATTGGGACTCAAAGGTGGCGACCACTCCAATTTAATAGAAGTGCTGGAGGTTGCTGTGAATTTGACATCTGTTGGTTGTGATGGGACATCTGGCAGAGTAGTGATGTAACATACAGGAGAGATCCCACCAACTACATTGTAATTGGAATCAGGAAGAGGTATCACCATTGTTTTGACATAAAATGCATACTGCATGAAATACTGCAATCCTGTAATCTTGAATAGTTCTTCAAATTCTGGTTCCATATCTTGTGTTCCGTTAAAATCCATTTTTTCCGCATCCGTCACGACCCAATCATCATTACCACAAATATCCCGCTCTTGATAAATGGAGGCATTTTGTATTGGTGATATCTTGTAATGAATTTCATAATTTAGCAAATGATTGGTTTCAAGGAGGTGCCGTCGGAAATTTTCCCATTTGATGGTCACAGATCCCCTGGATTTTGAAACTTCATAGATCACCATGGGCACTTCATTACAAGGAACTTTATCTCCATTCGTTGTTCCAATGTCAATTTTATTGTCTATGGGTATATTTATAGTAGACTTGTTCACAAAATCCCATATTTTATGAGGACATAGTCTTGGATTGTAATGAAATAAAACTCTGGCTATCGGGTTGCTGATTGTGACTGCTGTTTGATTACCCCAAAGTTCTCTGATATTATCATTAAACTTGACCTCTACGGCGAATCCACTTTGCAATTTCTTCCCATGAATGTATTTGAGTGCCTTAAGGAAATCCAAGGAATTGATGCCAGGCGAATTGACGATAATTAAACTGTCCTCAATTTCTTGAATCATATCCAGATTATTTCTCAGATCATCCATTAAATTTTGCGAATATCCACGAATTTGAATTTTGAGTGAACCTTTGATATGAGTGCATTCTTTTAATAATTTTGCTGACTCGTTACTATCGACTGTGTCTATGACACATTCCTTCTTGCATGGATATTTGCATTTCTCACATATTTGCGCTGTACTATTAACCATTTTAGGAAGATATCCCTTTGGACATTCGAGCACACATTTCCTTTGGTCAAACAGGATCTTCCCACGACGCCGAGCTTTGAATTTGGGGTCAAAATTAAGGATGCTGTAACATTCATCTTCTCTGACACAACGGCGATTTAAATATTCAAACGTCCCATCTCCACAATGTGGCATACAAATGATCCCTTCAAAATCATTTTCAAAATATTTACAAACATGACAGTCTCTGGGTGATGAACCACTGCAACCTCCAAGGCATTGGGCGGAGCAACACAGATTTTCCCCATAACACAACCCACTGGAACAATTACAAGACTTCTCTACTTTTTGGCAATCTTCATTTGTCCAGCATAAATGTCTGGAGTCAGAGTCAGATTTAGGACATTGGTCACCACATATGTTCGGACATTGGTCATTCGGCATATTTTTGTGGATGAAAACCTCCTGAGAGCTGTTATTTGTGATCAGTCCCCAATCAATCGTATCGACGTAACAAAGATTTTTATTATCGTTGATAAATACTCCGCGATTCATGATGTTCGTCAAAGATGGCAATCCAATTTCCTGCAGATCTGGCATTTCGTATATGATGAAAGCATAGTCATGAATAAAATCTTGACCTCGAATGACAGCCAAGTTTGGGAAAAGATGACGGAGCGATTGAAGTCCATTCACAGAAGAGAGAAGAAAGTAACCAGAAATTTCTCGGAGTTCTGGAAAAGAATAGTTTTTGAACAATTCCGGCGATCCGTGTTCCATGAGACTAATTTGGAGATTTCCTTCGATGACACGACAACCGTTGAGCTTCGCTAGATCAGTCACATAATTTCGAATATACTTTGTTGTGCAGAGTCCGTCGTTAGTAGGTGTGGTTCTCACAGGATTTGGTAATGAACACAAGGTGATGAAAATTACAGTAATAATTTGTAGTTGAAATTGTGGGGAAGACAACAATCTTTGTCCTTTTTGTCTTTCCGTCATATTTACTCCAATTCCAATGTCAATGTTTTTTGCAGAAGTTGTTCACGAGGTTAAGGGGTACAAGTACAACGTAAGCGGTGCTTTTCACAAAAAATAACTTCAAATCTCGTTATATCTTCATCGAATGCCGTCAAGAGATCTCCATAATTGTTTGCTCAAACGCTGACTTCCACCTACGAAAAAATTCAAACATTGATTTCATTTAACTACTGCTAATACTCAATGAATTATTAAGTTTCTACCTACAATGATTTACATTTCAACTTACGAATTTATAACGCAAACAACTCACGAAAAATTGGTACAAAAATAATATCAATGAATTCTTAAATTTTGTGGTATATTGTCTAGATGTTATCTATTTGGTTAATTGTTTTATCCGGAGGGTAGAACGAAAAATCTCTTGCAAATCCAGCACTTGTATTGTTCTCAACTGAACACGCAGCTAAATTCCGTCAAGACTATGACCATATTTTTTTTAAAGTGAAATGTTATCCTTTATTATAAGGAAGCCTCTTTGGCTAAGCTACGAGGGAAATTGATTTGCCGAATATTTATTTTCAGAATATTTTCCAAAAATGCTTTAAAGTCCGTCCGAGCTATCATTAAAATTATTTTCACAAAATAAATGTACCACTGACCTAATTTTCGCTTATACATACATCGTTAATTGGAGGGCTTAAACATTACATGCACCTTTCAATTTGGTGTTCGGGTCAGATGAGCCGACTACCGCATAATACTAGATCGGTTTTTGCGGTGATCATTTTTCAAATCAACGGCTGTCACTATGACCATAATGTTAACGAATCCGCACCTTCCCTATTCCGTTAATATATTTTTGAGAAACCGCCCGATTTGCCTACGGCTAGCTCCGTTAAGCCGAAGTGTTCAAAGGTTCCCATTTTGAACAATTTTCTCTACAAATCAAACACTGGAGGAATGAATACGTATTCATGAAGGTATAAGTTCTCCAGAATAATTTATGCACAAATACTATTCCTATTTTCTATACTGTCATTTGTGATTCGTGAGAAACTAAGAATGTATCGACAAAATATTGCGGCTCTTTCAATCTTATCGCTTCGGAAGTTTACGTTGTCTTGTATTACATATTTTTGAGCAAGATACTCGTATAGCCTGATATTTTCTACGACGGTTCAGAGTTCAACTTTTATTATCAGCAAAAGGAAACAACAAATTGCAATTTTGGTGGATGACTCAACTCTTGAGCTAAACGAAAGAAAAATATTTAATGGAATGGTTGACATTTGCTTCACATGCATGGATGGATGGATGCAGTATGTACGAGTATAAGAAAGTGGATGTAAATCCGCAAGTCCCGTAATTTTTTTGCTACGAAACAAATAACGAGACGGCTATGGTACCGTCAATACCAATGTTCGGTAAGGAAACTGCGCCTTATGTTACACTCACTGCATTTTTTGATGACAGCTTATGAAACTTGAGTAAAGTTTAGCAGGACTCCGAATCTGGTGGATTTTTGAAGATTTTATTGCGTGAGATCTAAGTGGTATACTAATTGATATTTACTTAGCCTTTAGCCACGGATATTGTAGAATGATTTTGCCTGGGGATTTACATTGCCTTTATCTTTGAGCACATATGAATGAACGGTCATGACAGGTTTAAGACGCAACGGTAAGTAATCTGGTAGTGACATAACTCTGGATAATTAATACTACCTTATTGAATTACGTTGCCTGTCCATATGCAGCGGCATGTCTTTTTTTCTGGTATGACTGTTGAGCATCGGACAAAGCTAGGAAGACGAACAGTGACCATTTCATCAAGAAAGGTCATTCGTGGTGACCACTCAGACCAAGTCGTATTCGGAGCACGTCTCACATGACCCCGAAATGTCCTCATCAAACAATAATGCAAGATGCAATGCACATTACATTTTACGTGTAAACATTTTACGTCTTCAGTGTTCGTTGTCTTCAGAGTCTTTGTTCGTTGCCAGGCCACCACAGTTTTCGGCCATTACCGCTTATAATTTTGTCCGTTACGTAAACCATTAGATTAGATTCGGTCAAAATTGCATGGGTTTGTAAATCCTATGTAATTATCCTCCACCTAACCTGCGGCCGGAACCGCAATAGTTAGAGGTTGAACTCATCACTGGAATGACCGATTGTCGTGTAACATGATTTATGTAAGAAAAATGTAAAAGTGTACGAGATTCTAACACAAAGTGAAGAGAAGCAAATAATGGCATAAAAGATGGATAATGTCTTTGTCGATGTCGATGTTCGGAGGAAAAAAGAGAATGTTCCTAAAGATGCAGATACGATGTACGGAACAATCGAAAGGGCCTCGAATTCAAGATACGGAGGTAAACATGCAAGAGTTTGAAGAATCGATTGGCCAAATGCTGGGAACACACAATAATCATAAGCCTGAAAGGTTTTTATACTAATCCGGGTGATTCATCCAGAGCCTGCATATTAGAGTTATATTTTAACTAGACGCACACTGGACAATAAAATATTTCTCGTTACAGCTGACTGAACTTGGCTGACCTCAACTCTGGAAACATGAAGCCGATGATTAAAACAAATGCATAAAATTTTTACTATTCGTAATACATAATTCATATCCAACCTTGCATTCCGATCTGAACCTTCGGAGCAACATCAATTAGTCGAACGAGGACATTGAAAAGCGCTTGTAACCAAGGTTAAGAAATAGTTGCATTCTTGCGTTTGACCATTTCCAGAGGGTAATCCGGTACATCCTTCAGAACAACTGTGACAAAATACGACATATATATGCGATCAAACTATGGATTCCTCTTTAGAATGTTTGTTCCGAGATCTGCTAATGTTTCTCTTCAGTGGCGGGTCCAGGGAGGGGTTTTATGGGTCCAACCCACCTCCCTCCCCTGGAAATTAAAATTTTAACTAGATATAATTGAAAAAGCATAAACATTCGGTGTTATAAGTACGTTTTACATGAAACATTATTTTAGAAAAGGTCGACAAAATTTCTGTCCCCCGGCGGCCGCTCCGCGGGGACCGCCGCCGCGGCGGGCGTCCGATTTTCCTGCTACCTTTATTTATAGGAACCCCCCCCCCCTGGAAAAATACCTATGGAGTCGCCACTGTTTCTCTTTGAAACCAAGTGCAATACTCTTGAGAATTGCAATCATTACCCGGTAATGTTTGAGAGAAATGTTTCTAGCAATGTCCAAACCAGTTGGTAATGGTATGACATCATTTGTGAGCCGGACCTCGGACCTGGAAATCTTGAAGATTACGAATTTTGGCGGTAACTGTAATACGAAAGAATCTACTGAATTAAGGCAATTACGAAGGATTTACGAAGAAAATCATTTTTGAGAGCACTATATACTAGCGAATATTATATCATAAATGTTGAGATATTGCTCGGTCGATTCAGTGAAAATTGTTTTCCTTGAAAAAAATTTTTCTCAAGAAATTGATAGCATAGAGGAACCAACTCGCGACAAACAAAGACATTACAGTGATTAATTTAATTAGTTAAAAGTCGCATCGGTGATCAATTCAAAGTCACATTTCGTAAATTGTGTGAGCTAGGAAATTGCAGTAATGCACTCGTCAAGATGAGGTGAATTCCAAACATGCATAGCAGGCTTGGGGGTTTTCTCATGTAGAAATAGACCATGACCCGTAATTTGACTCTGAATGTGTGATATGTGAATTCTGTCACCACAAAGACAAAACTCATGATGGACAAAAGCTTTTCTTATGAACCACCCTGTACATTCATAGGTTGGAGGATAAGTCATCGATATTTATGCAGAATGTAAACAAAGAGGGAAAAAACGGCGCCGACGGGTCTCAAATATTTTCGTCCGTTCCGTTCTCCTTTTCAGTCATTCCATTTTTCCCTTCCAACCAACAGATAGTTTCCAAAAGTGTGAGTTATCAGTGAAACCACCAGTCACCAGTGACAGAAGTAACAAAAACAAAAACCACGTAAAAGTGAATTTAGTATTATTATTGATTAATTGCGGACATTTCAAGAACTTTTACTCAAATCCTAAAAATCCATCCAACTGTTACTAAAAAATACACATGCGCTAAAACCCACAAAATTACTGGAGACTGAACGCTGGAGATCACGTACGTGGATAATTGATTAGCCACTCCAAGTAACTAAAACTTAATTTATCTTTCATTTTTAATTGAAGACATAATAATAAATCACTGCTTGAAAAGTAAATGCGTGACTTCTAGAGGATATTGGTGTTGATTGTCCGTACCCGTAAACGTTCGTCATTTTGAATTATCGTTACCGTTTTAATTACCATTATCTGGTCATTACCAGGAGGTAATTATCACATTAACCGGTAATATACGTAATTTCTCGAACCCTGGTCATTTATGTTGTACATTAAAATAATTAAGCATATTATAATACACTTAAACAGAAATACTAGAAAATATTACTGTATAGTATAGTTTAATTCCGACTAGTATTCTATCTAACAGTAACCGCGTAAATTATTGCGAAAGGCGGAACGGCTGAGCTATACACTTGTCCTTGTTTGTGTGTGTGTGTGTCCGTACTCTAGTGGTCGGATTTCAGATTAGGGCTCGGACCGTTTCTCTCTAGAAACGAAACGAAACGGAAACGAATCTTTCGTTTCGTTTCCGTTTCCATATTTCAGGAAACGGATAAATTCGTTTCGTTTCCGTTTCTAGGTAGAAACGAAAC
>JAQFYE010006126.1:0-11134 GCA_034694305.1 Protaphorura glebata
TCCGAGGAATCGAACCCCAGCACAGCGAGACAGAATGGGCCAACCATACCATCATGCTGCAATGGACTTGCTTGAAATTATTTTTAATAAAGTCAGGATTTGTTGATTAATTGTGTAATGCATATTTATGATTATCAAAAATGAATGTTACCCTCTTTTATAAAAATTCACTATTGGCTACTAACCAATCGTTTCGCCAATGTCAAGAAAATTGAGTCAGCGTTGTTTTTACTTATTTTTTGAATCAAAGGCATTACAAGATGGACATACAGAAACTGGGTTTGATGTTCTTTAAATATCTACATAGAAATGAAGCCTAAGAAACTCATTTTCATATAATAATCATATTGACACCTTAACTAACCAGAAAGGTTACGTCCAGTGGTCTTGAGCAGGAGTATGACCAATAAAGTATGCGCCCGCTACTAGAAATTGTTAACCTATTCCAGCCGAGTACTTTCTACCATATTTTATTGAAGCTCCAGTAAATGTGTCATAATTTGTAGCTACTAATGAGGAATCAGAAAATAACCTTTTCTGTAGACAAATCAGACCTAATTTTGCTCGGGGCACTTCATGCAACCAAACGGGTAAGTTTTCGAGTCAGTCTGGTTTTTACATGAAATGTGATTTCCTTCTTACTTTAGATCACTCACGCTTGAATTTTTTTGGTGTTATAAAGAATTCGTGTTCGGAATTGTGTAGTCAGACAAAAACTAGTGTGTTAAAGAATCTACGCAAATAAATGCTTTGATTGATTGCGATTTGCAATATAATTTCAAGGACACCGGGATTAAGAACAGGTTATTGTAGCAGGTATTCAAAGTTGCTATTAAGCCAACCGGGATGAGCAAAAATCTCTGAAAGGTTTATAATTCATATTAATCAATTTAATTATAATTCACTAATTGTAATTTTCTTTAAAATTTTTGACTTAATCGCATTAAAAATTTTAGTGCTTGTCCAATTTTAATACGTCCCAAACCTTTTAGTAGGATCTTTTTATCCAAGTATCAATATAATTCTGCACAAAAAAATGCGGAATGATTGTGCTCTGGTATTTACCAGTTTATTAATTTTAAGTGTATGTCACGGCCAACCTGTTAAAACTGCTCAGTGTAAGTTCATTATTAAAAAAATAATAGCATCAGTAATCGTTAATTCAGTTATATATTTCTTATATGTTTCCTTATTGTGAAGCTGATGATTGCGGAATCATAGAAGAGTCACCAGATGACGTTAGAACAAAAGTGCCATGGGTGGCCGCAATATTTGCTCGAACAAGTTCAAAACAAAAATTCGAATACCGGATTACAGGGACGATCATTGGGCCAACAACGATATTAACAATATTTGCGGGCAAGTATGGTGACCCGTTCGTGAAAGGTGGAAAATATTATCTGTCACCGCCATATAACTACAAAGTAGCCGTTGGAATGAAATCCAATAGTTTGGATGACTTGGACGGTCATTCTCAAGTGGCCGAGGTAATTGCTCTCATTGGCCATCGAGGGTTCAAAAATATAATTTGTTAAGACTACTAATGCTTGAAAAATTTCTTCAGGTCAAGTACATCGTTCCGTTCAGTGGTCATGAATCTGATAATCGGGATTATCATTTTTTCATCTTTCACTTAAAAACACCTCTAAATTTGAAAGCACCTTATGCCCGTGCGGTGTGTCTTCCACTTTTTGCCAAATTCTTCGGTTCAGTCGTTCTTGAAAAAGTGCATGAACTAGTTCAGGGTGGATTCAGCGTTCCCGCACTGGCAGGAGTATCTAATCCGCTCCGTGCCATCAAACTTTCATTCGGATCTACCAGTTTCTGCTCCGAAACGTACAAGAAATTTTACGCAGGATCACCAGAAAATGTTTACTGCGCCAACGTCACTGCTGGTAATGCTTGTCCAAAAAATTGATAACTGTCCAAGTATCACTTTAAAAATTATTATTAATCCGTCCGAAAGTAATGCTTGGGATTTCCATTTTTTTTATAAAATGCAATTAATTTAGATGTCAAAAGAGTGACTTGTACACTTCATGGAAGTGCTCCAGTGGCTCCTCTCGTCAATAACAAGTGGTTTATTATTGGGATTACTGCACTCATTCCACCTCTTAAGGATGGAGATTGGTGCAATCCAAGTACTGTTTACTTTTACGGTAGACTTCTCAAAGCAATGGATTGGATAGAAAGCAATCTCAAGTATGTAATTCCAGATTCTTTAATTACATGAACCTGGAAAAGATATACGTATAGTAAAACCTATGTAAGCTACCACCTAATGTTGCGACCGGTAATGCTTTCTGTCAATTTAAGAAGCTGCATGTGTAACTGCATAGTGGGTTGACAGTTCTACGATACACTTTTTAGTCATATAGCCAGTCCGTACTTAACTGAGCACTCAAAGATCTTGGATTAATTATCCTGTCAACACTCACAAATATTCCCTGTTTGATGGTAACACAGGTTTCACTGTACTATCTTGCATGCACTTCTCTTCTTACTGATTTTGTGATTATAAATTATTACTAGATATGATTTCCTTAATAACCTTTCAGGTGTGGACCAACCAAATTTGCATGTGGGGACGGTGAATGCATAACTCTGGATCATCTTTGCAACAAAGAGGCCGACTGTTCTGGGAGTGAAGATGAAGACCCGATCTATTGTCGGGCAAGAAGGCCCTGTATTTATGATGGAAAATCCCACGAGTGTGGCGTGTACGGGGAATGCATACGCCCGGAACAAGTTTGTGACGGACAGGTGAGGATACGATATGAATGAATATTCTGATAATTTTGGATTATATAAACTTAGATCTCTTAAAACCACACTGACCCTCGACCTGATGGCTAATACGAAATCGTAATAGACAACTAATATGGGTTGCAGGTATATGATACCTTCAGGTCATATACTGGTGTAAGATAAGATAAATAGGCGTATCGTAGGATCCGACAATTTCGAATCGGATTAAATAATGAATTGTCTGATTTATTATGATTCTTCACTGAATTATCTGATGCGATAGGTGAATTGCCAAGACAGTAGTGACGAGAATCCTTCAATTTGCGGTGTCATGAACCTCGGAGCCAAAGTAGAAAACCCAATTAACCGAATTAACATCAATGGTGGCAGTGGCGTTGCCGAGAGCAAAGGAAACCACAAATGTCCACTCATCCAGCAATCAGAGGTTTGATATTGATGATTTGATTCGATTATTGATTAACTTGTACAATCTATTTCGACTTGACACAACTTAAAATTCTAGGGAGTTGACGTTCGGTGTAGAAATCCAACAACAGGTGACATTTTGGACTGCTCTCAATCGGAAGTTGGTACAGTCGCCTCATTTCGATGTCAAAGTTATTATAAATCCGTGTACAGAGTCTCATCAACAGTTAACAAATGCGCGGAGGATGGAACCTGGAAACCACAAAGACCGTTTGGTTGTGAACCTGGTAATTTAATTAAACAGACATAATTATCGTTGATTTACTTTTTTTATAACTAACGCACTTTAACACTTTTGAGTGGTTCTGTATTTGTTTTGAATAGACTGCGGAATTATTTCATCCGAGGAAGAGACCGGGATAATACCATTCGTAATTGCAGGCCAAGCGATTACAAAAGCAAACGCATTCCCTTGGCACGCGGCGATTTTTTATCGGAGGAAGGATTCGTATACGTTCATTTGTGGTGGTTCTTTGATCGAGAAGTCTATTATTGTCACAGCTGCCCATTGTGTGACAGATCCTTCTGGAGTGATTTGGTCCAAGCAAAATTTTAAAATTGCGCTGGGTTCAATCAGTAGTACTTTTGAGGAAAATCAGAATAATCCGAACGTCCAAGTTTTTAGTGTAGGAAATATCAGCCATATTTGCCTTTTTGCATTATTGTATACTAATTCGGACCACATATACAGGCAACCAATATGTGGATACCCTCAACGTACGATAGAAGAAATTTACAGTCTGACATTGCCCTGATACAGTTGGACAAGTCTGTTTCGTATGGTGAATACGTTCGTCCAATATGTTATTTCTCGCAAGGAGGACAAGCACTTCCACACTCTGGAGATATTGGCAAAGTATTGAACGGATTATTCAGTTCGGAAAGAAATTACTATTAAACTCATATATTAATATTTAATTTAAATCCAGGTTCCAGGACTCGGTTTTGTGAACGATACAAGTGTGGCCGACCGTCTAATGTTTGCTTCATTTCCAGTTATTCCTACAGCGGAATGTACGAAGGCTTTAAAAAGAATTCCACCGCTGTCCACATTTTGTGCGGGATATAAAAATGGTCAGTACCTTCCAATTATGCCTTCTGGGACCAATCAGTGGAATGCTGTATGCTCAGGCTGTATTGGAAAGCTTGTACCAAATTGAGTTGTTGCAAGTTAGCCTCGACTCATTGTTTCTCAATTAAATTTATTGCTTTAAACTTGACGGCAGAAGGGTTTTCAAATTACACACTGACAGAATGTACTGTCTGTCGTAAAAATAGCCCTCTCCATTATCACTCCCGTAGGGACGTAAAACGAACATATGTCATGACCATTCAAATTCAATTCAAATGCATACTGTCATAACGCATTACTCGATTGTAAGGTTTGACCTTGACATAATTACGCGACTTGTTGACAGTAAGTTGTAAACAAAGAGGCACCTATTTTGCACCGACAGTATTACTGATGGAACTACTTTATACCTGTTTTGGGTTTGGAATTTTGCCCAATTCTACTTTTCAAATAAATTCGGGAAAACGGCAAGATTCTTCAGCGCCAAACAAATCCTGCCGTTCAGAGGCCTAATTTATTTGGACGAATAGTGGTAAGGTCCTTTAAAACTGTACGACTCTACAAATAGGTACGGCCGTCTGCCAGGGGGACAGCGGGGGTGGAATGGTATTTCCGGACCAGTCTGGTGCTTCAACCACAAGATACATATTAAAAGTAAGTAACCATATTGCGAAAAGTGGCACGACTGAGCTATACAATCACCAATGGTGTCTATCGGTGGGCTGGGCACCCGGCACCCGGCACCCAAAGGACCACAATTTTTATGATTCGCACTCATTTCTGTGGATACCTGATTTCACGTAAATGCATGGCAGCGGTATGTCAATTCGTTGCGCTATGTGAAGACACACTTACGATACCCCGTTCAATTTTGGTTAATAAGTTCGCTAGTTATTTTATTCATTAACCAGGTCTCCCGCAGTTGATCCGGTTCATATCAAGTCATTCCCCCAAAAATTCTTTCGAACGAGATTTGTTTCCTATCGTTTCTTTTAATTCTCACCTTACTTTTCCATACTTTCTCTTACTTTCCCCACTGTCGGTATTTTTGTGTCTAAATTTATTTCAACATACATTTCTTTGTACGGCAAGTGATTTTCCTTCTTATTTTCCCTGCTTCATTTCTTTAAACTGTTGTTAGTGGTTGGCAGTCATTCGAGTTTTGCCTTCAGCCTTCCAAAATATTCCTCTCGACGGTCAGAGAATGTGTTTTCACTTTAGCCTTCTCCTCTATTTTTTGAACGGTCAGTCGCCTTCGTATCTTGATCGACTACTTGAGCTTCTTACAATCTATTTTATGATTAAGTTTGTATAATTTCGTTCAATGTTGTAAAATTGATTTTAGGGAATTGTGAGCCACGGAGAAGTCATCCCGGGGAAGCTATGTAACCCCAATAATTATGCCGTGTTTACTCATGTGGATGCCTATGCAGGTATTTTTTTTGCAGATTTTTTTTTAAAGTTTTCAAGCAGAAAATGATGTACAAAGGTATTAAAATTAATTGCCTATGCAGATTGGATTCTTCAACGCTTGGAGGGAACTCTAACTAAATAAGTATGCCTAACAAAGCAAAATAGGCTTGGAAAATTTTAATTTCAAGTAGAAAATGATGTACAAAGGTATTACAATTAATTATTTAGCCGAACACTCTTCTTATTTTTTATTTGTACTAGTGCAGTATCGTAAGAGAAACTACCGGTGCGCATTTCTTAACGTCAAGGATATCGTGTTATCCGGGTATGAATTGTCTGCATGCATAGTGTAAAAAAAAGAAAGTACAAATTTTCCGTTGTCTTATCATTTCTCATAATTACGAACTCTGTGTTCCAAAGCTGGAACGTTTACCCGATGGATTCATGTAGTTTGTTGTCATTGTCAACTGCATTGGATAGACATACCTATAGATACAAGATAGATAGATAGATGGTTTTATTCCAGACGATCTGGCCGTAGCCCTGCGTCACACATGAAGAAGTTTACATTTAATTTCATATATTTTAATTGCGAAAACACGAAAAAAATACTCATACAACTGACAACTGACATAAAAATAGCATAATCAAATCCAATTACAGATATGCCAATTAAGTAGCCTTACAGTGGAGTCGCGCGTGGGTCGGGAATGTATGTACTACACAAAAATCACAACTGAAAAAGTCAACATTATTAAGTGGTGGTTTGTCAATCGCATTAAGGTTTCAGGAAAGTTCAGGATACCTGCCTTTCTGTTTATAAAAAAGCTTACTCGTTGTTTGCAGGTACAAAGTAATACAAAGAGTGTACAAAATGACAAATCCTTAGTATCTGAAAGAAATAAGGAGTTATTGACTCAACTTCGTTAATGTCAGGAAATGAGTTGCTGAACAAAGGAAACTCGACGTGCGGTAATGAGAACGGCTTTCAACGGTTAATCCTCAAGGAATCGGATTGACATGCACGCAAAATATACAATACATATTCATATATAAGTAATGATAGTAATCTCTTTGGTAAGCAATTTATTCCTCGTTAATTCTGTCTGTAGGCTTCCAAACAGGTATGAATGAAACTCCTCGCCTTCATTATTTTGGATGCATCAAATGGAGAGAAGAACCTTTGTTTGTTCTAAAATTCAAAGTTTTCAATATGACGCTAGAATTCAGGATACGTGCAGCCAGCAAAAGTGTCCGTAATTTTCTAACTGCTTATCTTAATGACAAATGCAAATAATTTCTATCCTGTCTTCCCTAGAAAAACAATCCATTTAGGGCTGAGATATCTGAGAAATCCATCATGACCTCTTTAGAAATTGGCCAGTTCGACTTGAAAGTTTGATTTATTAATTATTTTTAATTTGATGTCTTGAGCAAACGCAAAAGTGCGTCGCCGTCAGGACTGAATAATATTCTCAACTCAGATATCTCGAATGTCACACACACAAACATTACTATTTATTATTACGAGCAGAATCCTTCTTATTGTCCATGAAAAGAATTCACTTGGAAAGATAAGCAAGTAAAATGTCTTTTTGATTCGGCTGAAGCTCTACGTATCATTTCCCCTGTTGCAAAATTACCTAATGGGATTCAGGGAATGAAATAGAGAAGAGCTAAAACGTTTCCTTACAAATATTTCTGATATATTTGGGATTCTGCTGTGCCCTAAAATTACAGCAATATGAGCTTTTTAATACCCGGAGGAAGTCCAAAATCCGGTATATAAAACATGATTTGAATAAACTTAATTGCCTACCAGTACGACAAAGACTTTCATGTCCTACTTTGTACAAACTGACTGCATTGAGTTAGTTGAATGATTTTATCCAGGATTTTTTAGAATTACTTCAAGTCAAACTGAGCAGTCAGAGCATTGGAAGTTCCGGCATGTGCAGTTTTTCATGGCAATCCTTTAACGCAAGGTCTAGGAACTCGTGGAAAGCTAGACTGAAGCTGAAAACAAAGAGAATCCGTTTTTACACTCATCCCCGTTCCACATCTTTTACATTCTTGACACCTGTTTCAAATATCAACCATGACAAAGGAGAGTCCTAAACTTTGCTTTCTCAAGTCCTAAAATCTGTTTACTATGTAGTAACCCCGGTAAAACTTGGTTAAGTAGAGTAAAAGGCGATGGAAGCCAGTAGTAAAGTTTGGGAATTTCTTCATCAGAGTCAACCCATACTCCCTCGTTTACTCCGCCAGGAATTGCCGTTTAGAAAAGTTTTAGAAAGTTCATTTTCGCCAACTGGAATGTCTTCTTTCTTCCTTTTCCTTGACAGTCTAGCGTAAAATCCGCTTGTTTAGTCGCGCAGTCAGTCCGAGCAAAACGACGTGGACATCTGTTCAGACCAGCATTACGCGGATCTAATCAGATATCCGAGTTCACAGCTGTAGACTGGAACCCTGAGCTATACTTACCTGAATTCCTTTCGTCAACACTCCTGGGTATTTGTTGGGATTTCCTTTTATCTTTCACGTGATGAGCATACTATTAAACTTCACACGTACCGTGCTAAAAAGTGCGCAAAGTGATCCTGCTAAATAAACGAAAATTGATATCCTAGAATATAGGTTAGAAAGCAGTCGAAGAAAGAAGGAATTAATTATTAATCCTCCGGACGAATTAATGACAGACAAAATTAGATTTTCTCGAATTGCCTAATGTTTTAGAAAACATGTTTCCACAGACAGTTTGAAAAAGTGAAGGAATAAAAATAAAAACACCCACTAATTGGCATTCACCGATCAAGCACCTTATTTTTCTAGATCATGATTCGACCTTCCATTTGTCATAGTGAATATACTCCAATGATTAAGGGGAGAACTCCTTTGAGAAGAAACTCTGAACCATGCATTGGCAGTGAATAGAACCCTCACCACAGCAAAACAACAAGGACTACCTGGACTAGCATGCTAGAACTGGCTGACGAATACGAGGGGAATACTGCAATTAAAACTACTACAAGTTTTTGTAAAGTAATTGAGTTCTACCATTGAGAATGGGAATAAGTTTGGTGATATTTCCGCTAAAAAATAACAGAAGCTATACGGATCTTTATATCCGTCTGCATCCTCGTGCTATTAATCTTCGGGTTGAGATCAGAGTATGTTTTTTTTCCTTTCCTCAAAAGTGCAACGTGGAGAGAAAATAGGAAGTTCTAACATTTCCCTCGTTTGTTGTTGTACGTACGTATGACTTTGGGTCGGTGGTCTTTTACACGGTGAAAGCCATATGAAAGCATCTTTCTCCCTTATTTCCCAATCTCCTTTTGTCTTCTCTGACTTTTTACATCTTCCACTCACTCACACGTTTTTTCCCTTGACTTTTGTCTTCTCCTCTCAATTTTTCCCCTTCCTCTTTGCCTTGGAGTCAAGAAACCTTTCGGAGTAGGACAGAGAAAAAGCATTTCAAAAGCCGTATGGGCTTCTAAATCTCGTAACGTTGAAAAATTTCTTCTGGAAGATCCATTGTCTCCAGAGACTCTTCCTCTACTCCTTTCGTTAAATCTAATTTCAACTGACTTCGCTCAAGAAATCTGTAGCTGGGGTATGGCCTAGTGCACTAGCTGCACTCTCGTAGTTTCGTTTAAATTCTAGAATCCAGTAGCTGTCTCTACAAAACCATCATTGGCACTCAGAATTATTTCTTTTAAGTGCTTAACAAGTCGACTGGATTTTTATTTTTAATGTGTTCTTTTGAATGATGACAAAGTCTAGTATAGTGTGTTATGAGAAATTCAATTAAAGTAATTCATTTGAATTAATTAAGTAATCCTTCGCTTTAAATAGGCTTTCTTCTACTAGCAGAATATTTTTATATTGGGTGTACATGACCCTAGGCAGAATAGCTATATGGCGAAACCTGTGAGGAATTCGCGAAATGTATAAATAATACATTATCAGTGAATTCCAACTAATGAGTACATACGCAAAACAAATTAATAAGAAACTCGCGTCTGGTTAAAAATTCTTCAAGTGTCTAGAATTGATTTAGAAGCAGTTTTCTGTTTTGATTGAGAATCTGGATGAACAAACCTAAAAGAATTTATCGTCTACTAAAATATTCACAAACAGAAAATGCAATATTCCGGTGCACGCTTGTAGTCAGTGAGTAATCAAAAAGTTGTGGGATTTCAAGGCTAAAAAGGCAATGTTGATACTATACAATTTTATCTTTCATCCCCATAATGAAAAAAACAAATAATTTACGATTTTAATTTTGGTGCACCACACTATTCATTTACGACTATTTCTGCCGTATGAAAAGTAAGAATAAATTCACTTCGGAAAGACCTTCTTTACTTATAAATTATTGCCAGCTCTACAAAAAGTGCAAGACATAAATCTGTATTTAAAACTTTAGATTATACGGTACAACACTGTTTCAATTTTTCTTTGGTTAATGTCTCCAAATTTTGGTAATTTTATGTAATGAATATAAGTAGAAATTCGCCGGATATATGGATATATATTTTATGTGCCTTTTCCCTTTAATGCGCATTCTTAGTTCCCGTCCGTTACAAGTTAAGGGCTTACTTTAATTATTGCCAGCATGTTCGGATTGGCTCTAGTAGACGGCAAAAAAGTCTTTATTTGCAGAACTAAGGAATAAGTCCAGTATTTGGGCTGAGCTAGTTTTTGGAAAGGATTGTTCTATTAAAAAATGTTCAGGGAAAGAAAAAAATCCGACTTCTATCCTAAGTGAAGTGACTAGGCGGTTTCTTGGTGCAGAAAGTACGAGTTACGACAGTTAAGTCCGAGTCGGTCAAAAATTGTATTCGTTGGAGTTCAAGAAAGCGAGAGAGAGACGAAAGAGATCCAAGAAAGTATTATTTCTTAGAGAAGAAGTCTGAAGTGGACGGAAACAAAAGGAAGAACGAAGGAAGAGTCGAGATGATTTCATTGGAAATTTCATAAGTTGAAGGAATTACCTTCATGGTGTGCAATAATCCAGAGCAAATTGTTCCGAAGTTCCACCGAGTTGAGTTGTAATACAATTCTAGTAGTTCGTAGAAAAGCGGCCACTACTACTTTTTTGTAGATACGACTGCCCTACTATTTCTGGATTCCGGGATGCGTAAGCATTATCCAATTCTTCTAACTTCCCGTTCAGCTCCCAAACATACTCAAGAAGCACACGCGAATGTGGAAAAATATCGATCATTTTCTTCGTGACAATCTCATATAATGCTCACTCTTCTCCCCTGATTTCTTTTGGAATGACTTTCTCTGAGCCAGGATGGATTTTTCTTTAGCACCTCTTTCCTCTCCATATTGTAAGGAGATTCTGCCTCGAATCTTTCCTGAGTGGAGATATAAAAGGAACGAGAGTAGAGCTGACGGCTGGAC
>JAQFYE010006127.1:0-11131 GCA_034694305.1 Protaphorura glebata
ATCCCTAGGCCATTAGCTTTCCAACAAGCCATGGCTTGTCAAAATCGGTGAAGCGGGGCTATAAGCGTCTTGTTCCCCAATTTGTATCAGGGTTCAGTGTTATGAATTTCAGATTTTTCATTATTCTGCCTGACGTTCTCGTTAGAGGCTTTGACCACAGATAGAATGCTGCGAATGCTAGCCTGCCTTCCCTTCCAAAGTAGCTTAGCCTCAAAATATATTGCATGCTTCAAAAACAAGAAGAAAACGTTGAATTTTTGAGAATATAAATACTAACGTAATGCAAAGTCTAACGGAGATTTCCGATTTGTTGTGGTCGTTTTCCGCGAAAATTAGGTGGCAAAATAGGAGACATCAGGCATCATGTTTGTACTAGTATAAAATTCCTGATACTACTCATAGTTTACTAAATCCTAGGCAACAGTTTTGAGAAAATGTATAACTCCAACTCGATCTTTTCTGGCGGCCCAGTCTTTCAGATGAAGGAAAAGGTTTCATTACCCTTTGAGTTGAAACATTACGTGTTGGCTTGTACATATTTTAATGTTCTCTCAACCATTTCATTAAGCAGGGGTAATGGTTCTGTAATTACGGTAGGTGTACTTCTCTACGTGGACGGAGATGCGTAATTGCTAACTTTTGTTCGAGCCGTTCACGTAGAAAGCAACGCAGCATGGCTAATTTGCTTATTCTCACATCCATTCTTGCTTCATAATGTAAAAAAAAAGTTGTCGGGTGAGATCTTAAAATCTGCTATTATTTTGTTTATCATGTGAAAATGAGTGTAATTTAGTGTATTTTCATTTTCATTACAAGAATACAAAAGAATTGTTTTATGTATTGATTTTTGCCACGTTTACACCTGGACTGGATTACATTTGCTTGGTATCCTACTTTTTATTTTATTTCTTTATCTTGAAAGAACAATTCTTTTGTCCATTTGATGTACCTTCGAATGCGACGAGAGTTCTATGAGACAGGAAATGGCAAACATTTGTATACACAAAATCCAAGCTCGTTCTTTTGTGATGGCGTCGGTTATGATGCAATCCTGGAATGAAGTGCATGGAGTTGACGTCATAACCGTTGCCATCGTGCAAGCTTGTACACTAGTAGAAATACGAGTGACTTACTAGTATTTAGTTTTAGTATATGGTAGAGAGAAGGAGTTCACAATGTCTGCAGACGCTGTGCTGCTGAGAGTATTAACTCCAGCAATCCAAAAATATTCGGGGTGCCGCTTGCGCTCCCTGGAGCTAACCCGGGTAATCGATAGATGAACTGAACTTTTGTTGTGCGTTTTGTCCGCGAGGTGTCTCATCACTTCTTCTTAGGTTTGCTTTCCTGTCCTTTGTTTCTTTCAAACTCCAGCTTTCGCTTTACAAGTGCGTTATGCAGGGAAAGCGCAATTGGAAAGTTTTAGGTGAAAGTATTAATACCAATATTAATACTGTAGTGTTGGAAAAGATATGTAGCTTATATTATTATATTATATGTTTTATTTCAGAATTGCCACCGTACTCCCGACCACCGTATCACCAAAACGGTTTCCAAAAATTGCCTCGATTTCAACAGCAACAGAGATCAACCATGTCCAACAGTCATTTGAACAACGATTACCCAGAATGGCAGAATGACCCGAGTGTAATGAAACTAGCATCGACACTTAAGGAATCGAATGCATGACGTTTGCAGAGTCGGGACTCAAATGTGTCTCCTTCCTCCTTGAGCGGCAGCGTTTATCACATTGGCAGCATTTGTGAAGAGGAGCCCTTTGACCAATCCTATCAGTATCCTCTACCTGGTCATCAACAATTATTTTACCCCGGAAATCGACCCAATTCTACAACTTTTGAAAACGGCGGAGAGACTGATACCCATATGGCAGGCTATTCTCAGCCCCAACAAGAACAACATCCAATGTTTTTACAGTCCACGGGTTGGATGTGATGGCGAGTTCTCACCCAAAATATGATTGCTGACGGCGAAGTATTTTTATTCGAGTCTTGACCTGTCCTGCGCACCACTTTTTTCAAATGTAGTGGTTTCCGGACATTTTCTGAAATCCGGACACCGTTTCAGTTTTAGCCTATATCAGTAGGTGAAAATAATACTTGAAAGTCATATCATGTAAAAGAAATAATACTAACTTCCTGTCTAAACAGAGTTCAAATTGTAATTATTCAGAGTAGTACCGTTGTAGATTTTCTAAATACCAACAATATGCCGTTCTTTAGCTTATTTATTGCTTCAAAACTTCCTATTCACGGGTCCGTTTAAAATTCTAGAAGTGAAAGTGCTAACTTTTAAATTATGGTCGAAGGAGAATCCAAATGCAGTCTGAATCTGAATGTTGAAATCAAGGACGAAACAAAGTTCTAAGTCACAAAATACAATAAATATTAATGGTAATGGAATGTTCTTAAAGGAAGGGGGGAGTCCCGTACATTTTGAACATCATAATAAAGAATGTGAAGTGAAGGAATGTCTTTTTGTACTCTTGCTATGTACAGTTTTAGTTGCATGGAATAAACCCAAGTCTTAGAGATTAAAACTATTTCATCCTAGGATAGATTTGCATAAGGAAGACATTTTGTAATTTGTGTATATGTACATGTAGTTAAATGCGTGCGTTGATGTGCAAAATGGATTGTAAATACGCTGTTAAACATAGTTTTTGCGAGTTCATGAATCCCCATTGCCAACCGTACTTTATACATTATTATTATAGTACAATGTTCCCTTCCGGACCTTACACTTACATAGAATACTTACGTATAATATTTTCGCCTTGAATTGTATGGACGAATGTGTGTAAGTGTTATGGACAATTTGTAGAATCTCGCCGTTCATGAACTCTGCCAGACGATACCTCCATTTCTTCCTTTACAGGAAGTTCACAGCAATGGAAAGACCCAAAAATTTGAATGAATACGTTGAAGGTTGAAATAGAATGAAAAATACTGATACCCAGTTTGAATTGTGCAGATTGCCACGTGAGTTCATGAATTTATTCCATTCTATAAGTTGCCTGTAACACGTGTATGTTAGTGTGGATATTATTATTACCATACTATATCTGTACAAATACAGTAAGACATTTTGAGTGAGCTCTCTCGCTTTATTTGTCAAGCAAGTGGAAAAGTGTTTGTTTTTACACGAAATAAGAAACCATAAATGTTTTTAGCGGATGGATTCAACGGGAACGGTTTTTGGGGTGGTAATTTAGTTTCACAATGAGATAAAATGGTCGTTCGTAGGGAGAGAAAGAACAATGAGAGAAGTAAAGGAAATGAGATGCAAGAAGAAAGAACAAGTACAGGAAGGAAGGAAGTTGGTCGGTTTGGTCGTTGTCTTCATAGTAGTAGTCGTCTTCATAGTAGTAGTCGTCTTCATAGTATTGGGAAAGAGTTTCGTTCGTTCTTTGGATTTTAAGATAAAAGAGAGAATCAAATCACACTTGGTGTGCATGCAATGGAAAGGTAATCTTTTTTAGGGACGAGGACACATTTTTATGGCTCGTCGGCAAGGCTCATCCACCCGTGTAAAACTGAAATATTCCTAATATAAAATGCACACATATTTTTTTATTCCGTCGTCTCAGAGAATTGAAGTTGAGGTGGAAACAAGTAGTAGAGAGGTTTTATTCTCAACGATTTCTGTCTTTTCACTTTCTAGAATTGTCTCGAAGATTGTAAGGACTTGATGAGAGTAGTGAGAATGATATCCTATTTGGCATCCCCGTTCAGTTCAGACGGAATTATCTGGAATTATTCGAACAGTGATATGGTTGGGGTAAAGTCGTTTGTCTTATTTTTAACTAACAAATAATTTGACGCATGTCATCGCGGTCATTTGTAGTTAGTTTAGTTTTGCAGCTCTGTATTTAATACAGAGCTAGATTTCTCTTCCAACGCGCCGACGGTTTGGTTCCATAGTATGTAAGATTATATCTGTTTGTTGAACATTGGCCTTGCTTTGCAGGTAAATTAAAATTGGTAAGGTGAGCTGTTCTGACAGCGATTGGTCAAGTTAGCATCAAAACAATTCCGGTACTTTGACTCAAAAGCTTTATAGGATGGAATGGGATCACGATGTCCTCTAAATAGAAGTTACATTTTGTGATGTTGATTCTATTACACGCAAATAATTTTCCAACTACGTATCTTCCCTGGAAACAAAAACGCAAACGGGTACTGGTAGTGAACAAAATTACACAATTGACACAATTACAAAGTTGGTTACTACCTTACACCTCAAAAATAAAGGATACTCATAATTAATAATAGCATTACGAGCCAATTTACACGGTTGTAAAATGCGATACTAAATGAGTCCTCTACCCAAGAGACTGGACCCCATAATTATGAAAGAGATTGAGGGGCGGGGCGGGGTCGGACAAAATAAACAGCACGAAATACTTAAGGTGTAGTGTTAACTTCATTTTCCAAACACTCAAAATGCCACCGGTCTGCAAGAATTCTGGACTCCGAGGGTGTTTCAACCAATTTTGTATCTCAATGTTATATATATGCACATGTATTACATTTTATATCATGCAATTGTTCGAAACACCTTGTCAGACATTGTTGACATTTGTCCAGTGACATTGACATGCATTACTATTTAAAAATTTTAATCTTGTAGCAATGAACTAAAACGCTGCGAGACAATTTCTGTGGAAAGTGGTTGTTAATTATTGTACACAAGTACTTTATGAAGTTGAACGGTTTGCATTTTTGATAAAATTTAACAGTAGTCCACACTAAAATAAGGTTAGTTCACAGTTTTTACTATTTCTCACGGTTTAATCATCGATTTAAAAAGATCGTCAATTAAAACATTACTTTTCCTGAATTTTCGAAACTGTTCCCCATCCCAATGGCATGTTCAATGTCCCAGAGTTCTCAGGTTCATAGCATGGAGACTGAATACTTCACCTTAAGTTCTGCTGTGCAGAACATCTAATATTTACTGAAGAGGCGAAGGCGAGGCAAAGTGACCTTGTTTGTAAATACTGAAATTGGGCTAATGGGTTGTCCTCCAAAACTCTCAACGAGACCTATTCATTCATTTAGCGTAATTAGTAGAACACTCTCAATGGACCTCACTATAAACTGTACTGCAATGAAATGTGGTGGTCGCCGCGTTGCAACTGTCGAATGACTTTGTTCGTTTCAAGCAAACTGGAGAAAGTGAGACGGTGAAAGTATTGGTGAAAGCAGTGAAAGCAAAGCAGAGCTTGCTGAGGTAACTATTGAAGGTGAAAGGCGGTGGTCCTATGTGTGAGCAAACTGAGTGGGGTGAACTCAAGTGTCTTAAGAACAATAGAAGTAATAGGATGGATTTTTTTCACACTCTCACTTTCTTCTTTTCTCTCAGTATTTTTAGGCGATCCAGCAGTTTGTGCGGTGAAGGACCGTCCAACTTAAGTAGTTCTATAGGTGTTTCTTATGCTTCTAACCAACGCTAACGTACTTACTTTACTTCAGTTACTTGGAACCTCTAGATTCTAGAAAAGAAGGGATGAGTCTCAATTTGGTTGGTTATTGGAACCTCTATGTACTCCCTCATCTCAGTCTGCACCTCTTCAAAACGTTGTTCTTTAAGTTTATGGCATTGGGGACTCGTACGGCTCACATTATATGTTTGCCCTAAACCAACACTTCTAAGAGGTCTCCTTAATGCTCCCTGCTAACTGATATCGCAGATGAAATTAAAAGCTTGAGTGAGGCAAGGAAGGCTTCCTTCATTCTGAAGAACTAAAGTAGCATATTTTCGTCTTCTTCTTTCATCTTATGCCAGGACATGAAATATGGATTGGAAACTCTCTTTGCCCTCTCCGCACTCAACTCCTTTACTTTCACCCGGGCAAACGAGCGAGGCAGACAATGCTCTGCCCATGCACTGGGATCATGTCTCTATTAACACCCGGTAACCAGCAGTCCATGTATAATGTTTCAAAGGAATAGTGAGGGCAGTGTTTTGATGGTTGCTGTAATCTGGAGTATGATCTTGTTTCTTAGAGTAGTTGTAGTGCTAACGAACCATTTCTTATGTCTTATTTGAGTGGATTAGGCACATTCCTGAAGCTAATCGCATTTATATAGGCCAAAGATCCAAGACATAATAAAATATAAACCTTCAATTGACATAGCGGGTAATATTTAGTGAAACATAATCGAGTAATGTTGTATGGAATTCAGATTTTCATTGAGCATAAGGAAGTATCCCTAGTAGTACGAAACCCTCTTTGGCAGAAAAACATCTTTCAAGTAGCCACAACAGTGGTTACCTTAATAAACAAACCTTTACCACAACGAATCGGCAAGGCGGCTACCACTCCGATACAACGGATAAAGTACGACATGTGTAAGGTCACAACACCAGTAATGTCGGCTGTGACCAGCTGATATTCTATTTGCCATCATTTCAAACGGAAATTTGCACTGCAGGCTCAGATTCAAGACGACTTAAGGATTCAAACCTTGAGTATGTCATGCATGGGTTGTGCATATCTACTAAGAACTCTGGAATACCTGAGGATGTTTTGAAACTGAAATTATTAAAAAGGTAATTCAATACTGGTAATATACAGCACTTCGGTATTATTTTGTACACGCGGATTTTCATTCGAAAACATCAATTAGGTTACGTATTGCTGAATGTATGCTATTTTCCTAGGACTTGTCCATTTGTTCCGAACTTAAATACTCCATCGACTATTGTCATCGTCATTCATACCATAAAAGTTAACAGGGATGATATAAGATCCTCACGTATCCTTAGAGATATCAATTTATGTGTACGCCTAGGACATATATCTATGAATCTTAAGTAATGGAAATGCAAAGGTAACCCAAGTATAGTACTTCCATTCGAGCAAATTTATTTTCATATTGTCACGAATTTCAAAGAAGAGCTGGGTTAGTATACCGGCATCGGGGTTGTTACACTTTCACTACCTGGAAACTGTATGTATTTTACATGGTCTTTTTTCCTTAATATTATGCTTTTAGGCTACATAGAAGAAGAGTGCCGCGAGTCAAATTCTCTAATGGGCCATATGTCGTTTCGTTACATTCAATTTTTGGAAAAGGGAGCATTTCACTTATTCTAGGAGCAACAGCAGTCTTAAGAAAAACACATTTGGAGGACGAGAAGAAAAAAAACTGAGAGAAAGTGCCTAGCCATACCTTTCTATCCCATCTCATCCCCACACATTTTATGCAAGGAACAAAACATACAACCCAAACTCAAACTCTGTCTGGAGAAAATACGAAAACCTGAGGCATTTCATTTCACAGAACGCGTACACCTTACCGTTTCTCCTCTCTTCACGTGAATTTTTTAAAACATGCAGAAATGTGGAACGGAATGTCAAGGATTAGGATTGTATACAGGGCATTGGGGAAATTTTTCTCATTGGTGACATTCTATCTATGTTACCGCCAAGAGATAATCCTAAATCTATTGATTACAAACTCTATAGCTAAAAAATAAAGCCGTTTTTTGTCGACATCTGCAATTTTTTGTTACCTCGATTTTAATTACAGAAACCTGTCATTGGCGGTTTACAAATATTGGAAACTCCACCCTTTGATTTACACTCGCCTTTATGTATGCCCAAACATCAGTTTCTTTTTAAATGAGTTGCTTCAGCACCTTACAGCAAATAGC
Source organism: Protaphorura glebata (assembly GCA_034694305.1). Lineage (NCBI taxonomy): Eukaryota > Metazoa > Arthropoda > Collembola > Poduromorpha > Onychiuridae > Protaphorura > Protaphorura glebata. Next base: position 7,681 of record JAQFYE010006127.1, read on the forward strand.
AGACTTTGGATTTGACGTTATTGATTAGCCGTTGACTTGCGGAACAACTTTTGTGAAGGCTCTACCCCGAAATGCCAATCTTTTGGCCAATTGAGTCAAATTGTATTTTGTGTGGTCTGGAACTGGAATCTGTGATACATCCATGACGTCGCAAACCATATTTCAGCAATATATTTCTAGCGGTCAAATAATATGATTTTTCGGAGTAGGGCCTTTACGAAAGTGTCATCGTCTACAATATTTCAGTAGTAGGATAGGACAGACGTGGAGGAAACCTTTTCAAAGCAACTTCATAATTTTATCTGCCCGAGCGACATAGTTCTAATCTAAAGACCAGATCTGCACTATTACTGATGATTTAATAATTGACCTCAACTTAAATTGAGAAAAGAAGAGAAAAGGGGGTTACACATAAAGCTTCGTACTTAAGTGAGTTGTCCTCACTCTGGCCACCGCACCCGCACAGAAAAAAGTAATGTGAGTGAAAGTGTAACACAAGAAGCTGGTGAAAAGCTAAAGAAAAAGCGGCAACAAATTCGACAAATTCCCTATAGCTTCGATACGAGTTATCTTGTCTCCCCTCTCTCTCCACATATATTACCCCTTACGTACTATATTAGAAACTTCTTCTTCCTTTTGTCGACAGACAGAAGTAGAGTAAAAGTGTAAGTAAGTAAGGATGAGGAGGATGGAAGCGTACACTCTCATTTTGATAAAATTGTTCTTGCACTGAATTGACTCCATTAGAAAACTTATTCGGACTACATAACTCACACTAATATTGCCCTATTATGTTTTCCGGTTTTCAGTCTAACCTTAATAAATTTAACCAAGGGTTGTCTTCCCTTCAGATTTTTTTTTTCTGTCTACAAGAATCTCATCTCCAATCCAATGAAAAAATGGATCCTTGGCTTTCACCACCGGACTTTCTCTTCTTCCTTTCTCTTGTAAGAACTCCCACGACTGACCGTATTTATACCCTTTGTATGTGCATTGTATGCTGCTCTCTTGTCGAGGGGAAAACATTCTTATTTTTACAACATTGTTCAGTATTCGTCTATTATTGTTCTGCCAAGATAAATGCGGAAGCAAAGAACTTCCTAAATGTAAGCTTTATCTAGTTGTGTCAAATTAATGGTGGAGGACTCAAACTTCAAATGATGTCTGTATTCTCTCTTTCTAAAGTGAATGAATGTTTGAGACTTCCTTCTCAATTTGAATGGAATCTCATTTAAGGGTGTACCGCGGGGCGAAGTCATAGGTTCTACTTTCTTTCCTTACACTGTTGCAATCAGGAAGATTTAGGGAACTCCTGTTTGTCAAATGAGTAAACCATAATAATTTAAGACGATAAGATGTCACAACGTTTCTATGTTATATTTATTTATTTATTGTTCAGTGCACCACTGCGATTGTAATGATATTTTCACCCAGTATGTATCATACGAAATCCGAGCGGGAAGCCTCAAAATTCACGAGGGAATGAGGGAAGGCACTAAGGCAGATGATATGTGCGAAAGTTTGACATTAATCATAACTAAGAAGTCTTCTTTTTCATCATATAAATCACGTTGCTTTGTTTTTCCTTATTCTGCTGAAAGAGTTGTCTTCCCTCCAGCTTTCCTTCTTGCAAGGTAAGGTTGCTAAAATACACGCACAAAAGAATCAAGCCTGACATACCTTAACGTACCGGGTAACGTAAACATGAACGTAAATGAATTATCTGTTGAGAATGAAAGTAGGAAACGAGGGAATAAAACAAATGTGTATTATGCACGAGCACCACGAGACAGGGAGAAAATGCTCAAAAAATCGTCCCATTCGAGCAGCGTTTTCGGCATTTGTATTCGTATTCTACTCGTTTCGTTTTTTACCGTCGTAGTTGACCCTTTTTTTTACAATACGCATACATATTATTCGACCGACCGCCCAGGCTGGCAGGATCTAACCTGGCGGTTTTGTCTAATTCTCCCTCTACGCGGGAGACAACCAAGAATTCATTTCCGTATTTGCTGAGCGCCGGGGAGAAAATTTGCATTCACATGCAAATTTTCGTGTCAATGGAAAGTTAATTGCCATTCCAGTTGAGTCATGCTTGCGACATCGCGTTGTAGTGACCCTGGCTCCTTACTTTAACAATTTTCACATGAATGTTTGCATCATTCAACGAACGAAAGAATTTACTGGCCCCTGGTAAAGTTTATGTCGCACGTAGTATTTGTTTTACCACAAATACGTATGAAAATAGGTTCAGTCTAGTCTCAATGACTGCTATAATAATAAAATGACATGACATACTATTTGCACGACAATAAGTTGAACATATATGTACATATTTGTCGGGTTTGTTCATGTACGTACGTGTTCCCGGAAGGGGTTAATTAATGCTAATTGACATTTCATGATGATGATGACGGCTGTAAGTCTGAACCGACGCAGCATAAGGGGGACAAATAATTAGAACGAAATGGAAGGCAGGCTAGATGTATTTTGTAGGGTTGTAATTGAACATGTTAATGATGGAGGAACATGGAAAAGGCCACGCCTATAAATAATCGATGATGCACTTATGAGTCCATTTGTGAGATCATAAGCTTTTCCTCAGATCTTTTCCATTCCACTTATCTTCGCCTCGTCTCCCCTGGCCGCTTGTACTCTCAAATACTCAACTCGGTCATGGTGACCAATGGAAGTAGAAGTGGTTATCTTGATGATATCCTTGTCTTCGTTTCCCTAAAAAGGGTTCAAGAGTAGTGGACTAGTGTATGTACAATTTTCCAGGAATTATGGAGCCACTATCCTGGAAACACCACGTCTGAAATGAAGGTGACGTCTGTCATGAACTAAGGCAGGAAAATGCATTAATGAAACAGCAAATTGAATTTTTCACTGGGGCTGTGACTTCAGGAAGGATTTCATTCATTCAATCAAGGAGAAGCCACTCAGGAGTAATGAAACAAGCCGAAAGCTGTATCCTGAGTCAGTTTAGATGGGTTTACGTCTGGCGAAATAGAAACCACACAAGCTCTCCTGTTCAGATTATTTACAGTTTGGTGATTTGAGTTTCTAAATCCCTACACGCTGAAAAGCAAATAATGATTAAATATAATTATACTAAGACAAGAATTTGCAAAATATTTCGTAGCTATGAGATTTGTTGCGAGCAGAGAAAATTTACTTTCACCGATAGGTAAGGTAGGCAATACGCGAGACCGGAAGATAGTGATTCGCCTAAGAATACGATTAGGCCGTAATAAATAAACTGCGAGCAGTAGAGATGCGAAAGGCTTGCATGGAATGAATATAGAAGAAATTCAAATTATATTATTAGCCACAAAATGTGAAAAATTGAGAATAAAATTATGAGCATGTTTGGTTTAAATCAAAATGTTGGATTTGGTGATGTGTTCTAGTTGAATGCACGATAGATGAAGCACGTTTGAGCAAAATG
>JAQFYE010006128.1:0-11130 GCA_034694305.1 Protaphorura glebata
AATTCGTTGGCATGGGCACCAAATATGTCAGAGGTCAAACTCGAATTATCCCGTTGTTCGTCTGACCCGCACAATTGATGATATTGGTACTATTCTTTCGATCCAATTTCTGAATGACAAAACTTAAACTTTTGAACGTTTCTACCTACGACCATCATATTAGGATAAATTATATAGAAGACGTACTTTGTGGTAAATTTTTGAAATCAGCTCTTAAATAGATATCCGGCAATTCGTTTGAAAGATTGACTGGTCTCAGCTCAATTGAAGATATTAGTACCATTTTGTGGTTTAATTTTGAGGTGATAAAACTTAAAATTTGGTAACATTGGAACCCATTTACCTACGAACATCATACTAGGCTTAAAATGTGTAGAAAGGATGGTATCTTGTCCTAATGCTTTGTATCCGGCATTTTATTTTAAAGTTTGTCTGGGCCCAGCCCAATTGAAGATATTGGTACTTAAATATTTTCTCCTGAAGAAGATATCCGTGAGATACAGAAAGCTAGAGAATAAATTTGTGTTTCTCCGAAAAATATGGCATCCAAACAATCCATTGAAGATTTCCACGATATTGGTACTGTTTTTTGTGCCTATCTTTTGGGCGTTAAACCTAAAAATCGGTAACGTTGGATCGCTTCTACCTACGAACTACGTACCAGGCTTAAAATTCGTACAAAATATAGTATATTGTTATAAATTTTAGTAAACTGCTTTTAAAAATGTAGTCAACATTTTGTTTCAAAGATTCTCCGGCCCTTGCTCAATTGATGATATTGAGACTATTTTCATGGCCTATATTTCGGGTGAAAAAACTTAAAAATCGGTTACGTTGGAACGTTTTTACCTACGAACATCATGCTAGGCTTAAAATTTATAGAACAGATGGTATATTGTCGTAAGTTTTTGAAAACCGTTTTAAAAATATATCCGGCATTTTGTTTTAAAGATTGTATGGTCCCAGTTCAATTGAAAATGTGTAGAGAGTTTGATAACTGGTAAACGGAGGCCATGCTAAAAGCAGGTCATCGGCTTAAGTGTGTGTTATCCAACCATTATGGATACCTCTCCAAAGCCAAATAGAATGCCAGCGCGACCGTAACAGAAAAAGGGTTGACGGCATACTAGAATTTACAAGGAATATCAATCTATGAGACTATATGATTTTGTTAAATGAATAGTTCGAATTGTTTGGGCTGCTATAGAAGTTAGTGAATTCCATATTTCTCGACATTTCTCCTTGAGTATCTAATTGTGCAAATGCGTCCAGTTTTCCTACACCTCTTGAAACTGAGAAATAATTTTTAAATTACATGATGCCTGCTTTTAAAAAAGATTTTACAAAACTATAAAAAATCGAAATACCGGCAGTATGCTACAAACTGGCTGAACCAATTACAATGTAAAATTTTGAAAAGAAGACAGTCAGTTGTGCCAATATAGCGATTACAGGCACAGGCAGCCCCGTCTTATTTCGTGACTAGAAGGATTTGATTCAATCGAGCTGGCAATAATTCAGTATTAATTTGAGGTAAAATTCAGTTCATTTGGGGTACGAATAAACACATAAGCAACCTGCAATTGACCATCTTATAATTTCTTTTCAATACTTGTAGTAATAGACAAAAATGCGAACGGCAACCCTATTTTCAAATGCCCAGAGTGACTTGTAAATTTTAACTCCATCCGCAGTCCGATCATTCGATTCGGACGGAACTTGAGTTCTACATTTTGTAGAAAAATAATATGAACGATTTTTGGAACTAATCCACACTAAGGTCGCAGTCGCGCAGAGACGACGAAAAGCGCTTAAATAAAAACTGGCATCACAAGGTTTTTGAAAGACAAATTTGTTAACAGTGCAAGCATACCACGAAATAACGTTTTGCAGAAATCTACTCGTACTATCATTTTCGCATTATATTTGCGCTTATCTTGAGATATTGTTTAACTGGATTCTAGAAACCTGATTTTGAATCAGCACCTTTTATTTGTCACTGTATCCAACTTCCCAGATCGTCTTCACTCTCACCTCATATTCAGTTCACTTTCACTAAATTCGACTACCTTCAGAAATCGAACCCCCTACGTGGAGAAAAATTGAATGGATGATTGACCCAACATCCTAAGATGGACTGGTGTCTGTTATTTTCATATTTTGGCTGGCATATTACGAAATAAATCCCACGATTGTGGATGTGCTCATTGACTTCCTTACATTTCAGACACACGGTATAAATAATCTGCGTTGATTTTTTAGTGATGGTGTGTCATACTGGAAGCACGATGATTATACTGCTTGTGTTGAGATGCATAAATATTCGCGTAAATATATTCATGGAAAGTTTTAAAGGTAATGTCCTATTTCTAGGGTATGAAATAATGATTTGTGTGGAGGCTACACTTAATTTAATGCAAAACTTACATAACATGGAGAGAAGCCCGTTCTGGCATTGAAGTGACTTCCAGTTTTAATCATTTCTATTCATTTCATAATCAGATAATAGTTAATGCTCATGAGAATCTGAGAAGGTTAAGGTCACAACGAGACGGACATAATTACTACCCCGGTGACTCAATCTAACTTATGAACTGTTTGCATTCTTAGTTTTAATGACAGTATAAATATTCAATAGTTGAAGACAACTTACAAAGTTTTTGTGTTGAGTTTCATTTTCCGGATAATGTTTATAAATTTTCATATCTTATTTTTATTCATGTTATACTATTCTGTGGATTTCTATATCTTTTTTAATTCTTTTTATTGGATACGTATTTAAGTTATCAACTCCATTGCTCACACAATATAAGCATACAATACGTCAAATTGATTCCACAGTTCTTGTTTTCATTGTACTAGCTGAACCTGCACACTCACGCAACGTCTGCTATTGTGTATTTCGCGATAATTCAATCGATTTCGCCGGCGTTTATTAAGTGGAGGTTTTATCTCGGTGTACATATGGGTTTTATTAGGACTTATTAGTTTATTTTTGTATATCATAGTAAACATAATAATATCTGGAAGATTGTGATATTAGTTCTAAGATGTAATTGCGTGACGAACATTTTATTGTCCCTTGATTTTGTTGAATGAAAATGTAATTACACATTTCGCGAGGATCATTTCGCTTATACGAGATCGGACAGGAGAGTACTATACATGTCAATACTAAATGCCAAATGCATAGACTGTCGTTCATTAGGCAGCCACTTATCATTTCGTTGTACGGAGGGCACAATTTCCTCGAACTCACCATGTATCAGTTATTTCAAATATATTTTTATTTTGAGCAACCCAATCTCTACAAGTCACTCGGGGAATGGGAAAGTGATGAATTTTGGACGAGCATTCTCTGATCGATTGAAGACAATAAAGGCATTAAACTGATCTGAGTTTTACATGTGAAACAGGATCATTGTCAGTTATTCTTAAATGTATATTATCCAACCATTATGGACACCTCTCCGAAGCCAAATGGAATGCTAACGCGACCGATACAAGAAACGTGTTGATGGCCTACTAAAATTTAGGACGAATGTCATTCTATGAGATTATGTGATTTTGTTAAGTAGTTCGAATTGTTTGGAGTGTCCATAAAAATTTGTCAATTCCATATTTCTCGATATTTCTCTTTGAGTATCTAATTGTGGAAATGCGTCCAGTTTTTCTACACCTTTGAAGCTAGGAAATAATTTTTAAATTACATGATACTTGGGTTTTAAATACATTTTACGAAACTACAAAAATCGGAATGCCGGAACAATCCTACGAACTAGCTGAACCAATTCCCGGTTCAAAATGTAAAATTTTGAAAAGAAGTCAGTCAGTTGTGCTGGCATAGTGATTACAGACAGCCCCGTCTTATTTTGTGACTTAGAAGAATTTGATTGAATCAAGCTGGCAATATTCATTATTGATTTTACGTAAAATTCTGTTCGTTTGGGGTACCCAAGAGCATATATTTCACCAGTTTTAGTTAACGACCTACTTGTAATGTTTCATTACTTGTACTAATAGCCAAAAATTCGAACGACCTCCCTATTTTCAAATCCGCAGTGTGAGTTGTAAATTTTAGCTCCGTCTGCAATCCGATCATTCGATTCGGACGAAACTTGAGATCTGCATTTTGTCGAGAATGATATAAACAATTTTTGGAACTAATCCACACTAAAGTGGCAGTCGCGCAGAGACGATGAAAAGCGCTTCACAAGATCCTTGAAAAGCAAATTTGTGAACATTCCAATCATACCCCGAAATAACATTTTAAAAAATCAATCCGTATTATCGTGTTCGCATAATATTTAAGCTTCTGTTGAGATATTGTTTAACTGGTTTGTAGAAACTTGATTTTTATAGCACCTTTTATTTGTCACTGGAATCCAACTTCCCGGATCGTCTTAATTTGAGTTCGTTTTCACTCTCACCTCATATTCAGTTCACTTTTACCAGATTCGACTGTCTTCAGAAAACGAATCCCGTACGTGGCGAAGTGACCCAATCTACGATGGACTGGTGTTTATTATTCTAATATATTGGCTCGCATATTCCGGAATATATACATTCCGTGATCGCGGATGGGCTCGTTGATATCCTTACATTTCATACACACGGTCTATAGAACCTGCGTGATAACGTGCCATACCGGAAGCACGATGGTTATACTGCTTGTGTTGAGATGTATAAATATTCACGTAAATATATTAATAGAAAATTTTAATTATTATTATTATTATTCAACATCTCCTTCATTCCACATTTCAATTATAAATTATACACATTAATCACTCAATAAACACATTAATATAATATCTAATTTCTGGGATGAAATAATAATTTGACGGATCAATCCGCTCTTTGATTATTCATGAACTGGTTTTAAAATGGTGTGATGCAAGTAATAATTTCACAAATATTTTTGAATCTTTCAGATGAACTACATGAAACACAGATTAATTTATTTATTTTTCAAGTGCATTTTACATTTATTGGACATTTTATGTATTATATTGGTTTCTCGGCCATAAAATATGTATGTACACTATCAAGCCAGGCTTCATAAATGCAACGCATCTCGAAAAATTACTAAAATTATGATAATCAAGTTTGAGGGAAATTTGAATGACGGAAAACCGATGGAATTAAAATAGAAATATAAATATTTCGGTCATATAAGCAATCAGAATACTTTTAAAATGAGAATACCTGAAATAAATTCGGATTGAATAAAGCCTAAGTTTTAGAAACTCGGGACTTAAAAATTGAAATTGTGATACTTTAGTACAAAAGAAATCCCAATGTAGCCATTTGTCCTCCATTAGTATTTGTGTCCAAAGAGGAGTCATTGGAGGCTTGATTCTTGAATTCAATTCTCACTCTTTTCCCATCACTTCCGACGCAAAATGCATCTTCACTTCTTCGGGTGAAACATTGTCCAAAATAGATTCCCTGCAAAATAAATACATAATAATACATTACATGGTAGTCCTAGTCCATACTCTTTAACCATCTCTCCGACACAGGGTGTTAAGAAAATATTGAGATAAGGAAAAAGATACGCGCACCAATTAATAACACGCCTGGAAAGTATCGTCAAACCTAATCGTGCATTTTAGTAGACGTTGAGTTAACTTTCCTTTTAGCCCAGAATGCATACCTAGGATGTATGGAGAATGTATATCTTAAGATTTCTAGGGAGTTGAAGTCGTAGAGCTAGCTAATTAGCCGTAGCGTATAATTATTTGAAACTTACCACCTCAGTTGTAAGAGAAGCCGTGTACCAAATATTTTTCTCAATTTTGACAGGCTTTTTAAACTTGATCTGATAGTGTTCATTCGTATTGTCAGTCGCTTGAACAATTTCACTTTTTACTGCCAAAACATTTTCTAATTCCTCATCCTGAACTGTAATTTTGATGGTATACGAATCATCAGAGTCATTCTCATGACTGTCATCTTGAAGGACTGGATTCAACCCAATACTTGTCATCCACACTGTCTCTTCAGCCTTGAAGCTATCAAAAAATAATTTAAAAATACACACATTGATCCAAGTGCAATAATGCCGTGCATTTTTGATTGTAAAAATATGTTTGCTTTACAATTGGCCAAGGGAAAGGGAAGGTACCCCTTGTAGTTCGGAAAAAGAGAATAGAAATCTGGTATGTTACGTTACGATGCACTGATACCTTCTTAAGCTATTAAGTGTATGTTAAAATGTGACCTATAAAATCAACCTGTGAAAGTCATAAAAATACAAAACTCACCAAACTCGATGCCACTCTCCAGAATCATCAATATAAGAATCGTCTCTGTATATCGGCAGTCTGTTCAACAAGTAATTTGCTGTAGGAAGATGGTAAGACCTCTTTTTCGCGTTGAAAATCCCAGGTGGAGCCTCAAATCTGAATCAAGCGTTCAAATATTCGTTTCGATTAAAAAGCTAAACTCTTCAAGCTTAATATATATGTTTTCATGTCAAAGGTCATTTAAAAATTTAGAAGCCTAATATTTTTGTTAAATTAATGTCGAATGATTGTTTTTTCGAGTGAAATCCATTTTGTGTTGCTTCAGATTTACGAGTAAGAAATATGTACAACGCCCACTTGACTAAAGATTGCGTGGAAATAACGTTCACCTGTGATGAGTTGGAATTTTGTAGTAAAACCAAACGGAGAGAAGTTCTTCAGTCGTGAGAATGTTTCGATGAGCGACTTTCAAAGTAAATTCGCCCTCTGCCATTTGTGGAAACCGAATAAGTGGAACCAAATTCTCAAGGGAAGATCGGCAATACTTCGATGTGACAGCAGTGCCTTGACGTATGCACTCAGCTTCAGCCCAACTAATAAATTAAGTAAGAAGATTTTGTCATGTGTCCAAATCTCTGTATCGAACTCAGATGTGGGCAAACATTGGAATCTTTAGTTCCTTTTGGGACACCCTGTATTAATGATTTAAGGACTTACCGAATCAGAGCTTCAAATAGCTGAATTTCATCTTTGACAGCCAAGTCATCTCTTCCAACAAGTTCTTCAAGATTTTCAGATCCCAGGGTCAAAAATTCTTCCGTTTCAACAAGTTCGTGGGCATATCTTAGGATTATAAAAGTTTTAAAAAATGGAAGGATATTTTGCAACGAGAAATGAAGAAAAATAATACCTGCAAACTAAGATCTTGGCTTCTTCCTTCAAATTCATCTCATTGAATAACGTGGCTTGTTGGAACATTGTTAGAGCCGTATCTTTTGAAAGTTGAGCTTTCAAGCTCTTTCCGCAGAAATCCGACAAATTGTCCAGTTGGTAAAACTTGGCAGCATTGAACAATGCGAGAGATTGCTTGGATAATTGTGGAAATTCTCCAGTGTAAATGTACTATTTTAGAAAAGATTCGGATTAGAATTATATGCACTATTGAATTGACATTTCCGGCTCGAAAAGGACTCCGGTACTGAAAAAGACTTTTTTAATACAGTGTCTACCTGAGGGATCGAATCCCCTCGACAGGAAAGTTATAATGACTTAGTATGAAATTAGGATTTATTTACCTTCAAGACAAAGCGGAAAACCTCCGGCTCGATTCCTGGTAACCCCAACACATTGTTGGTTGGATCTTGAGTAAATATTTGTTCGAAAACAGATGACGAAGTGCTCAATAGTAATTTATGAGCCTTGATCTGTTCTTTCTTCTGCCCCACGATAAAGGTCACGTCACTCTGAAGTCCACTTTCCAAAAGACGGCACATTTTATTGGTTAGTGTCACGGTACCTTCGAGGATATTCTTTTCAAGTGACATCGTCAATTATTTCAATTTATTCCAATAAATGCTTCGAAAATATTAAATTATGGGGTGATTGCGATGATAATTAAGGTAATTATGCAATGTTGCGTCATTCAGCGCGAGAGAAGTAATTGAAATAAAGTGTAAAACGTACAACCATCCGTCCGTTTGGGTCAGCATAGCGTTACATTGAACCTCAAAATAAGTTGAGTAAAAATAAAAAGGGTTGGAATTTGGAATGCAAAGAAAAAATCGTCAACGGTCGTTTTTATTAAAAATAGTATATTTATTACTACTTATCTGTGACGAGAACAATACATTTTTGTGGGTAGAGCTCTGATAAGACGGCTCAGATTATTGGAATACCTTAGTTAATATTGAAATTCCAAGGAATTGTTCAAAGTTCAAATTCCAATACGCCGAAATGCTTAAAATTAATCAAAGCAGTGTATGTACATGTATAGTTCTTATGGTACAGGCTGTCCTCCCTACTATTTCTGTAAGGGAGTGTTCGATTTATTGGGAAGATAATGCACCGTGGTTGATTCCAAGAGATATTTTTCTACTGCAATTTTGGGGAACGAGAGTCACTGTTACTATGCTTTCGAGACCGAAATACTCATCCATTCATCCCAATGCCCGCTCGAAACAAGTTTCGTATTTCAAATTAATAGTTATAGAATTACGCAAGGAAATGTGAGAAAAATAAGTTGACAAACCGGTTCTAGAAAATGTTTCCGTTACATCAACGAAAAATAAATAACCTGCGAGCGCTTGCCGTATGTATTTTGAATTTAATGCGCATGACTACACATTATGCTGAAGAGACTGAAATTATCAAGTATACTTTTTCATAACTTTCAAAATCTCTCAAACATTCTGAAGGAATTCAACTTTTTAAAAACGGCGATAAGCAATATATTCCTGCCAAAAAGTCTACTTCAAAATTGCATACACATATATCACATGTGCCCATAAACATTGAAACCTGTGTTGGGGGCAGTGTCGGGACATGAAGACAGTCTAATTGTAATATATAAAAAAATACACCAACATTAATTGACATAGCCGCTGAGGCCGATTCAAACATCATCGCGTATTTTTGGGTTGCTTCCCATTTGGACTAGAGACATACAACGTAGGTACCATCTAGTAGTAGGAAAAACCAGTCGAAAGAACCTCTTTAAAGCAACCAGCGGGAGTGCAAGTCCGAGGAATCAAACCCCAACACAGCGAGACAGAGCGGCCCAAACCATACCATCATGCTGCAATGGACTTGCTCAGTCTAATTATATTAAGACCACTCAATATTAAGTGCCGCGATATTCATTCCTTGTTTAGCATCGGGATAGTCTGTCAGTCATTGTTTAGAGTCGGGGTAGTAGGACAGTCATTATTAAACTCATTATTCTTACGATCTCAGGGAAGAAGGAGCTTGACAAAAGTTAGTCGGGTCAGCACGACCTAAAACTTGTTCAGCGTGACATAGGCTATTTGGACATGAAGAAATAGTGACAGACAGACATTATTTGCATTATTAACTCCAAAAATTGTGAGTGAGTGCTAATTATTGAGAGTACTTTGTAAGTAGGTACCAATATTTTCTCAAATTCATTTAGGTACTCAAATACGTGTTGGATGTTATGCAGCCTATCTTACTCGTGACATTAAGAAATCATTGAAAAGAAAACGAAATCGACTCATTACAGTCAGAATGCCAAGATTAAATTAACAACCTTCATTAAATTATATTTTAGGGCTGAACGTATCTTACTGCTAATGGAAGTGCTATTTTCATACATTAGGTCCACTATTGGGTGATTGACAGGGTGGTTAATAATCATTACACTGACGCCGTGATTGCGTGGAGTTCCATATTCAATCCCTTTTGTACAGCTCCTGTGCGGTAATTAGTGGTTCTCAAAAAAATTTGTAGTGTATGTTGGAGTACTGAGTCTGGAATTATGGAAGAATCACTTCGTTGCATAAAAATACAGAATAAAAGAATAGTATTATTATTTTCTTACTACACCGGGGTTACAAATGCTATGGACCTCCCTGGACATTTAATTTTTAACAAAGTTGGAACTGGTATAAGTAAGACGAAAATTAGTCACTTATTCAGTGTCCACCAGTTAAATAGGAATAATAATATTAATTTTCAAATATAAATTTTCAGAAGCCAAAATGCGTCTGCTTTTGTTTACCATCGTATTACTGGCCATTGCTATTAGTACTACGTGGGGGCAAGCATCTTACGGTAATTATTTTAGTCCGGTGTCCAAAAATCTTGATATTAAAAATAAAATTAATCCAACATATAGGTGGAAGTAGCGGCGGCGGGTACTCATGCCGAAACGTACGATGCAGATATGGATATATTTGTAAAGCGAAGCGAGTACAGTGTTTTGCACCTCCGTGTTACCCAATTCCAACGTGTGTTCCAGTTTATCGAGGTTGACAAATATCTTGTCAGGTTGGAGAATTGTATTTGAAAAAGCAACGCAAGTAGTACAAGTTCATTGCAGTATTGCAATATAGTTAAATATTTAGAAATACATAAAATGTCTGGTTATTATTGGAGATTAAAATAACTCGTTAATTACTATTTCTTTGTTATTGTATTTTACTAATTCACTTTTCTCTTCGCACACGGAAGATTATAGGGACATTAATATGTTCGTATTGTATTGGCAGTTATCTAATTTCTGTTCTAACAAGAGAAGCCCGTACTGTCAGAACTGTATGCTCTACATGTTATTTTCCAGATTTTCTGGCACGTTCAGACTTCTAATCAAATAAAATTGCGGAAATCATAATTGCGTCGCACGGATGTCACAAATCGTCTATATCCCTATATTACTTCATTGCATGGGAAATATTAAATAGATTCTTGACCTTATTATTAGCTCCCTGCTTAGACAAATTGCTTTTTTGTACTTTCAGTTATGTACCGAGGATATAACTACAGAATAATCATTAGACTTCTTATTTTGACTAAAGTTCTTTGAAAAAGAATGTCACCATCACCATAACATAATTTTTTCAAAAATACTCTTCGTTTGACAACCGGTGTCCAATAAGATCAATATTTTCAACCCTTAAGGGTAGCCAGTACTGAAAATCATTTTAAGCCCCTCCTTTTCCAAATAATGAAATGACGTTCATGGATTGAATGGGATATTTCTGACCTATGACGTCATTATCTCATTTTGTAAACAATGAGGTGCACATAGGAGTGATCTATTTCCGATTTCCGTAATGTGCAACCGACCTTAGAGAATACAATAGACATAGAGTGGCAATGGTATAGGGTTTGGCCGAAATCAAACAACGGCGACCCGTCCCCA
>JAQFYE010006129.1:0-11130 GCA_034694305.1 Protaphorura glebata
ATTTAACAATTGAGTCGAAAAGTCTATTCAGCAAACTAATGTCCATCACGCGTGAGAACTTGATTGTTTGAAACACTACACCTTGTGCTGCTAATCCTTTACGGAGAAAGTCTTCGCTAGTACGGGCGAATGAACCAGTAGATAATTGTCAAAATTTCAAAGATTGTTGTCGAAATTTTGTCAATTATTTTTAAAGTTGTGGAGATCTCGAAAAGACATGGAAAGAAATATCGAAGAGCAAGTGCGTGGATTTCGGTTTCAAATACTCGAGATGTCCCAGGCTAATAGCGTTATTAGGCAGTGGGAGGGCAGAAATTAGAAAGGCCGTTATAGCGGGAATACATTTCACTAATCAAAAAATGTCAAAATTGTAAAAAGGAAGTTCTTTTGAAATTTCCATAAAAACATTTTTCTTGAAATTCTAGTCAATATTTTCGAAATTGTTAATTATTGAAACCCGCTATATTCTTTTGGGACACCCTGTAGTATTGTTATGATCTCTCTGATCGATGTCGGTTGTCCTATAGTTGACGTGTCCGGTCCGGACGTGTGTCTCGTTCCGCCCCGATGATATTCCCGTCCAAAAAGTGCCTGAAAAAATGGGGAGAAAGTTTGTCACGGTCCAATAACCACTGTGATCGATTTGGGGAGTTTCGGCCGCGCAGATGGATACAAGCCCCACCGGATCACAAATTCCAAGCCGTTCTAATTTTGAAAGAGGGCCCGTCGGCACGACTTCCTCCAAGTTAGTAATTTAACAAAGGGGGAAATTCTAAGCGAACTCCCAGAAATGAACTCTACTAAACGAGGGCTCCAAGAGAACTTGGATGGAAAAGAATTTAATAGTTTAAAGAGAACTCTAAAGTAAGAACCTAGCTGAGTGGCAACTCCAAGGCAACTAAAGTTAATTTAGTTCTCCAGGAATAACGAAAACTTAACTACCGTTGACAATAACCCACCGATTTCTTTCACATCGCAGACCAAATCCCCAGGATTGGTTGGGACTAAATTGGGGACGACAAATCAATGGGACTCAAACCCCTGATTCTGGTGAATTGACTCATTTGACCGGACGGTCATAAACAAGACCTCAACAGATTTTACATGACAATTATAATTACTTGGAGTCCGATTCTTTACTCGAGACCCCGGGGCCTTTCCTTCAATCCTCTTTCCTCTGGGTTTTGAGTTTCCCATACGTAGAGTGAAACTCAAGAGTTTTGCCGGTCGTAAACATGTCACTTGACTTATCACCGGTGGTGTTCACTCGAGTTTGTTTTTCTCAAGATTCTCACTCTTGAGATCCAGATAAAATTAAGGAAACAAACTCGGATGAATGGACTGGATTTGTCCGGTTTTAATCCACACCTGAATTAAAATCGGAGAGATCCGACTCGGCCAAACGGGCCGTAACATATCACGACCTTTAGACCACCCTACAAGTTTGGAGCACGCCGCCTGGGAACCATGTGGGGTGACAAAGTTTCCAATGATATCTCATCATTGCAAAGTAGATTCAAATAACTTGCTAGATGCATTAACTACGTAATAATCACATCATACTTCACGACTCTTGTTCCCAGTTAAATTGTTTTCGTACCAAATCCATTTTTACATTCTAACACATATATTATTTCTCACTCCGTTTAGTAATAGCAATCCCATTTGTTGTCTAACACGCCTTCTCGATAGAAAGTTTTACTCTATTATGATCAAATATGAATCAAGTGCAATTTTACTCCAATCCTCTCATCTAATTTTCAATATAACTTTCTAGAGATTCGCCCGATGAATAGTTTTTGTTTATTCATCTTCGTAATTTGCTCTGTAGCGGGATTCATTACAGTTCACGTGGTTCCACTGTGCGTGACGTCTGGGTAACAACTTTTTAAACGGAAATCACATTATTATGTATTTACATTATATAAAGGAATTAACTATATTAAAGATTATATTTAACTTAATTTACCCTCATATGACCATATGACCTTTGTCCGGTCACCAATTTCCTGCCGTTGGTGAGTTTGAGCCTACCCCAGCTGCCCAGCAGTTTCAGTTTGCTGCGATTTGAAATATGGTGACATTTCCGTGCGACTCAGTCAATGACCTCTTGATTTTTTATGAGATTTCGACTTTCTTTTTTGGTCACTGATACTCCGAGGTCGAGATTAAGTTCAGCCGCAATTTTCTGTTCCGAAATTCGTCTATTCGCAATTATATAAAATTCTGTATAATCTTTCGGCCTGTTCGAATAGACGTCATACGTTTTTTTCATGGACGGGTAAGTACCGGCCATTCTTAATTTTTTCACAACGGTACATACAGTGTGCACATTAAAAAAAATTGTTCCCAATTTTTTCGTACACCATGGGTCATGGGTATAAAATCAATCTCTGCCCTCCCGAGAGAGTTCCCGATATTTATCATTTGTAATTTTTATTTCCATTTCAAAATTTTTTAACTCAACCAAATATTGGTAATTTTAACTATCGATGTTGTGACATGTCAGAAAAAAATATTGACTGCCATTGCTAACGATAATGAATTAGCAGTGCGCGCGTAAATGAAAAGTGGGTGAATAATTTTTTTGCGTATTTTTTCCGTTTTGACAAGATTCGACTGGTCTTATCGGAGAACGCTTTTCTATCCCGATAAGGAATGAATATCAATTTAATAAAAGATGCGGCTATTCGAGTGGGAACGGTATCAATAATACCAATTTTTCTATTAAATCAAATTAGAATTCCAAATCAATACTCAATTTTATCTATTTGATAATTACATTCGTACACGACAGTCAAAATTAAGTATTACAATTTACTGTTGGTGAAGTGTGACTACATTGATACAACCCTGTGACACTGATCGGACGACACCTTGGAACTGTGGGTGGATCTGAATATCTGAAGATCCTGACGACGAGATACAACTTGAATTACCACCAAAATTGATATCCGTAAAGATTGTCCAACTGCTTCTCCCTGTCGTTGCATATGATTTGGGTTGGAAAGGAAGATTTGCGACATGTTCAACATGGAATTCTTGTCCCTCAAAATTGCTCCCCGAATAAAAACTGATGCCTGGTTTCGTTGTGTCTGATCCTCCTAGGTATCTGATTGAATTTCCTGTTTGAAGGGTAGTAGTACTGAAGCAGCTCAAGGAACCGCTCTGTGATCCAAAATTATTGTACATGTTCTCGTAATTCTCAGATAGGAAAACATACCAGCTTTAGAAAATAAACATTGAACGTCATTCCCCATTAATATTAAATGCATATATAGTAGAAGAAGTAACAAAGAAAAGAACTCACAAGCCTGTGACGCAAACGGATTGAGAATTCCTCGTGATTAATTCATAGGCTGTAAAGTTTGGTTTGTGAGAACGAAAGAAGACGGCGTCACCTTCAAATTCAGGTTCTGTATAGAACATGATTTCTTGGCGGATGGCACACGTCCCAACTATGGCCAACATAACTAACAAAATTATATTTTCCATACTGCTCTGGATTCTGAGAGTGGGTTCTGAATTGTATGAACTGAAATCCGAGTTCGAGTTCCCAACATTAAATGTGTGTTAATGGACGCGTGAATTCATGCTTATATATGTCAAGCTTATCATGATTCTTCCCATAATATTTATTCCCATGAAAAAGATAAGGCTACAGCAGTGGATCAAGTGTTGAATTCTACGGAAATAAGCGTGCGTCCTTGTACTAGTGACGTCGTGATTATGTGTTGACGTTAATTAAAGTACATTTTGTACGGTTCACATGGACATTGGTGTTTCCTTGGATTAAAGGTCAGGTTTCCCGAGTGCCACTTTGGAGTGCTATCTATTCATAGCATGTATGTATATGTATTTATTAATAGTATAAAGCTAACGTCAATGAGTCAAGTGTAAGTTCAATGGATAATGGAAAAGTACAAATATTGGACAAGGATTGGTCAATTTGTTCACATTCTTTTCATTCTCCCACATCGTTCGACAGTAAACCGTTGTCTTCTCCTGACCGACATTCCATTCCCTTCTTTCCGCAGCCTTATCAAAGTTTTCTTGCATGTGAAAACGCTGGTTAATACAGGCAAGGTCAGTTCTTCCTTCTACTGCTTGACAAATAGAGATAATACAATACGAATCTCTATAAAAGAATTTGAGTAACTCGTGGTATCCGCGGTCCAGAGCCTAGAGTCTATTCGTCGTAATTTCTAAAATTTTGTTTCAAACTAAAAGGTGAGATCGCCATTTCATCAGCATCTAATTGCACGTCTAATGAGCCATATCCCAATGCGCGCTACAATAAGAACAGCGCCATCTGTCAACAAAAAGGCTGATATGACAAATAATGTGAAGAAATCCGTTTCAGTGCGATTAGCCTTCAATTTTGTACACAGCTACTCCGTGATATCCTGAACAATATTTGAATGGGCGTCAAGTCGACCAAACTTCAAGCTGGCGCTAGGGGTTGTCGAAGTTTAACATTGGTATTACGTCAGATTGACCTCAAACTTGCCACAGAAATTCTCCATGATCTTCTGACAATGTCTAAATGGACCTCGAGCATTAGAAATGCCATGGGTCGCCGCTAGAGGTCAACACAAATTTCTTCAAAAAACGGGTTGACCTCTAGCGGCGAACCGTGGCATTTCTGATTTTCGACGTGCATTTCAACATTATTCAAATAAAGCTTTGCGCCAAATTTGAGGTAAATCAGACGTGATGCCCATGTTAAAGCGGTCACCGGAGTTTCACCGACTTGACACCTATCGAAATATTAAAATATTGTTCAGCATGCCAAGGAGTAGCTCTGTGGAGGGGTCAATCGCACTAAAAAGGATATTTTCAAACATTTGTCATACCATCCTTATTGTTAACAGATAACGCTGTTCCCATGGCAGCAGAATGGGACATGGCTAATTAGACGTGCAATTAAATTCTGCAGAAATTGGCTACCTCAAATTTTCATATCAATCAAAATTAAATTACGACAAACAGACACTTAGCTCTGGAACATGTGAGAGCCAATCTCCTAGATTTTGGTCAAAAAAGTTCCCGAGGTGCCCCATTAGAAAGTTCAGAGGTTATGGGTTAAAATGCATGCTAAATTATACATTTTTGATTTCAAGTCAATTTTTACGTCAATTTAAAAAAAATCAAAATTAATTTTTCCGTAAAAATTTTGATTGGAAACACTATAAAATGAAAAAAATGTCGAGATCTTGACGGGGGAAATTATAAATTTTATCGAAAAGGATGACAAGTAGTGATGCACCGGATATCCGGCCGGATAATTTTCACAGTCTGAGATATCAGTGGAATCTTATAGTACGCACTCAGATCGGGGAAAATACAAAAGTCTCTTGGCCGGATAATTTTAATTATCCAGCCGGATATCCGGTCAAGCGACTTTCGTATTTTCACCGATCTGAGGGCACAGAACACGATTCTGGTGGTATTTCAAACTGTAAAAATTATCTGGCCGAATATCCGGTGCATCACTAAGACAAGTATGCCAATTTTGAAAACCGAACAGAAATGGTTTTTTAACGTGTGAGAGCCCATCTTTGAAATTTTTATCAAAAAGTTCGTGAGGTTACCCCTTCAAAAATTTCAAAATCACGGGTCAAAATGCTTTTTGAAATAATTCGAAATAATTTTTTTAGTCAAAATTTTAATTGGAAAAATTAAAATCTTAAGGAAAGTGAAAATTTTTGTAAAAAAATTGACGTGAAATCAAAAATTAAAAATCTACATATATTTTAATCCATGATTTTGGAACTTTCAAAGAGGCACTTTATTGACCAAAATTTCGGAGATAGGCTCTCACATGTTAAAAACCATTTTTTGCTTTTCAAAGTTTGAATGCTTATCGTTCTTTCGGGTTAAAGGAATACATTTTACCATTCTCTAAATCATCTGTGCTTCAAAATTAGCCGAATCACATGAGTTGACGATAATTCGTTTCCAAATGCCAGGCGAGCAAAGTGTGGAATCATTTTTTGACTCCCCATGTAATTTGGAGGAAGGAATAAGTGGGTTCGAATTTTGTCATGGAGCGGGAGAGGAACACGAAACCGAAGAAAACGATCAATTTTAATACAAATAAGGCCAGACGCGAACAAACAACAAAATAGCATGACTTCATGCCTCACTTTTATACATAATTTGGAACTGAATCCATGGATGATATTTTTACATATAGAATATTTTAATTAATGCACGAGTAGGTGCGGAAAGTAGCCAAACTATAAATGTGGTTCCCTTGACATAGTCAGCTGTCAGTGTTATAGCAAGGCATTTCAGTTCTTATTTGAAGATGGTGTGGATTAGGGGAGGCACGAGTGAGATAAAAGTGTCTAAAAATTTTTGCATTTAATATCAGGTAAAAACTATTTCTTTGGAAAAAGATAATCTCAGCCGTTCCGTAAAGAAGAAAAGTTTGAGAGGTCAAAATCTAGAAGAAGCCGTTTGACCACTGTGGCAATAGTGGGGTAAGGGAATACTACATTTATGTAGTCAGGTGTGTAGTGTAGTGCACAGTAGCCGTGAGACTTGAAAGTCCAGGAGTTCAGTGTATGTGTGTTTTGAGTTTAGTCAGACTCCAGCTGGGAACCACAAAGATCTAGTTAGATCAGACCAGTTAGGCCAGACCGGACCAGGAGTTAGACAGACTAGACCTAGTTAGTACTCTCCCAGTTAATCAGTATTCTCCGAGTTATTTAGTATTCTCCGTTATTTAGTATTCTCCGTATCAGAATTAGAGTCTCGACCAGCAGTTAGTAGTCAGCCAGTATTATTTAGTATTAAATAAAGAATAACCCTCAGTCGGGTTTAGTTGACATTAAAATCCCGTGTCCAAGTCCACATTTATTTAGTAGATTTGACCGAAGGGTCATCAGTGCCTACCATCAGAGTTACACACTTCACATTAGGTGCAGGGTAATCAGAGACCACTAGTGCCTACCATCAGAGTTACACATATCCTCACATTGCTTAGTTCCTCAGAAAAAGAATCACAAGAAGTGAAAAGAGATGTCGGATTTGTTCGTACAAGGTCACCATTCTACGTTCAAAGGAATTGGAATAGATCTGATCGGACTTGGAAAAGCCAGGTCTCATAGTCTCTTCTCGGGCACACAACTTTGATAGAAGTTCTATCATTCTATAAATCAACGAATTCATCTTACAAGGGACACATCTTACTGACTCGCATGCAGTGATCCATATTAACAATCAAACGCACATGTTTATGTTCCAGCCAGTGAAGCTAATATCCCCAATTTTTTACTCAAGTAGTAGTGTGGAATTTAGGACGGTATCATCGTTTCAAGGAATATTTAATAGACTCCACGTTTTGAAAAAGATATACTTTGAAAAACAGAAATAAATTTGTGTGTTGTATTTCTGGAATCGTGCCAGTGTTACAGTAATTTTCTTACCATACTAACATAGAGGACTGTACAAGTGAGCCCGTGAACTTTCACGAGTTCAATACTTTTGAAACATACTGTATTTAGCGTTGACTTTTGACATTCATTCCAAACGATCTATAGATCAATTTAAACACCTCATGTAAACAAAACTAGGCGAAGCATTGCAAAGTCAGAAATGGTCAATAATGACCCTACTTAATAAAAAATTCTCTTAGAACTGTTCAATCAGTAGGAATACATAACTAAATTCAATAAAGCCTGAATACAAGCTTATGAATCGTGGAGTTGAATAAGTTATGTTAGTTTTTGCGCCTCTAATGGTGCATGTAATTAGTCAAAATCCTGGTTGCGTACATATCTACAAATACAAATGACGTAAACGTAATTACCTTTGAAACTGGTTTCACAAAAAAAGTTGCCGATCACATCTCCAAACCAAAATACTATAGTATACGTACTGTAATGTTCAATACCTAAATGTTGTGAGCGCAAATATAGTTGAAAACTGGTGATTGTGAACCTAATGTACTAAAAAGTTATTCTAGATTTCAATTTTTGAAAACAATACCTTTTCACAAAATGTTAGATTTATTGAACTTGACAATTTTGATTGTGATTGTGACTTGTCCATCTCTCCTCGCCATTGGTGAAGGCAAATCTATACAAAGTTGTCCACCCATCCGAGTTACTCCAGTGAGATTCATTTCAAAAATATTTTCTCTTCATTTGAATTTGAATTTTAAAAGATCAGCTTGTCAATATATTGAATAATTTGTGATGTGTGATGTGTGATCGTGTGTGAATGTGAATCGCGTCCATGGCCGACACGTTTTTCGTATATTCCAACCAAATGTGAACTGTTTAAATCAGAACGTTTTGTATCAAAATTCAAAAGTAATAATATAAGAAATTTGTCCCTAATGAGCTTATATTCTACTATTTGAGGGAATCATCCAACTTGTAAAACTCCAGCTGGCACTACAAATTTTTCTGTACCCTCACCATTAACCACAACGGCGGAGTACCAGTGTGCTGAATTTTATCGCCTATTGCTCAGGTCCATTGTTAGGAGACAACTGAAATGTAACGATCAAGGTGTTTGCGAAAATCTTCGAAAATTTAATATTCCTGTGAAATTGGTATGCCCACATTTTTGGTGTAGTTTATACGAGGGAGGTTCAAAAAGTTCTGTCGTTCGCATAGTAGGGGCTTGTTTTCCAACTTCGGGTTGTTATTGCGTCATTCGCAATACGATTAGAAAGTTCTGTTCCAAATTTGAAGAAATTTGGTCCGAAAATGTTTCTCCCAAAGCGATTTGAACATCCCATTTTGGAGTGTGTCATGATTTCAGGGAAAATTGAGTACCCCGTCATCCTGAATATTCTGGCCTCAAAAAATGACAGCGCTACTGACATTCACGAAAAATTGGCCAAGTACAGTCGTACTGATGCTCCGTCGTTATGCACGATTCCGATGTCGAGATTCGAGTTTAGGCGAGGGAGGCGCTCAATCGAAGAAGACAATCGGCCTGGCCGTCCACCTCCAGGCACTGACGAACAAAACGTGGTGAAAGTCAAAGAAATCGTGCGGTCCGAAAAACGAATTATGGTTCAAATTTGAGCTAATGATTCGGGGATTTCAACTCGTAGAGCTAGCACCATCGTAAGCTAAAATTTAGGACTGAGAAAAATAAGTGAGCTTTGAGTTTCAATTTTTACTCTCTCGGGTAAAAAAAAAGGGTAGAATTCCGCCAAAAAAACTTGGACTTTATTGAGGATGAACTTGACTTTTTAACTACTTTGGTGACTGGAGACGATACCTGGTGTTATGTTTTCCACCCAGAAACAAAAATTGCATCCAGGGAAAGAGTCATCTCGAGTACTGTGAAGATGATAACCGCCTGGAATACATGCCAACTAAGAGCGCAATTACTAGAACATCCTAGGTCAACACTATACAAAATTTGAACCAGTGGATACTTAAGGAGAGTGGACTACGTGCAGCGAAGGAAATTCGCATTTTGCGCAAGAATGCGCCAAGTCAAGCTTTCAGGGTTAAGATGTCCCGCATTTAAGAAGGCGGGTACCAGGAGATGCTTCACCCCCCTACCGCCTAGACCTATACCCTTAGTGAATATTATCTGTCGGGCGACTTGAAGACTTACCACGAGGGAACTCGCTTCAGCATTGTCTACGAAATGAAAGCAGCCGAAAAATCGTATTTTTACAGCCTTCCGAAAACTGGCTCTGGGAGAAACAATTTTGGACCAAATTTCTTCAAATTTGGAACAGAACCTTCTAATCGTATTGCGAATGACGCAATGACAAACCGAAGTTGGAAAACAAGCCCCTACTATGCGAACGACAAAATTTTTTGAACCTCCCTCGTAGTTGTAGTTGGTATAGTTAATCTTGGGTTGTTATTTACTTGTAGATTGTGGAAGGCCGACGAGACCACATACACCGTTCATTGCAATTGGACAAGACTCATTACGTTATTCTTGGCCCTGGCACGCCACCATATTCATTAAGGACCCGGAAACCAAAATATAGCTATCTTTGTGGTGGTTCGTTGATTAGCCGACGTATTTTGCTAATTGCAGCTCACTGTTTATCAACGCTGCAACAATTTCCAATTGAATTGTACAGGGTGGCTATTGGTGCGATCAGTACCAATTGGACTGAAAACCTCAAGGATGAACTCGTACAATTTTTTAAGGCAAGAATATCACGAGTTTACATAATATCTTTATTAAATAGATATATGGAAACCTATAGTAATACATATGCATGTACATAATGTATACAGATGCATATCTAAATGAAAAATTCATTAGCGTATCGGATAGCATAAAATTTTACTGTTGTCAATCGGAGGGGTAATGACAGATTATTCGGTCAAACTACTTGACCGCCCGCTATGAGCTACCAAAATTGCCATTCCCAGTCGCGGACACTCAACTTGAGGCCGTATTGTCGAATTAGTTTTTTGACAATACGATAATCGATAATTAATGTCGACCGCTATCATTTTTACAAAAAAAAGAATAATCAGCCCACAAGGGACGGGTGTCTGAACAGATTATTTCCTTGGCTGATGTAACTAATGTCGGTCTCAAAACAGTAGGCGCATTTTTAAAATGAACAACTTTCACCTCAACTCGAGTTCGTTGACCAAAGGGTGTTGCAAAAAAGTGGCGCACTAGCACTCGAACTCACTGTCAATTCTTATTTTCTTAAGTGGTGTCACTCTCACTGGTTAAATGGCCAAGGGTGAGGGTCAAACGACTGAAACTGAAACAATGAACACGATAAACGGAATTTTCAAACGCATACCTTTGAAAGCAAGAATACAACCGCGCCAACTCGGCATGTGATAAATTCTCACTGACTCCTTCGATTTGGCTTTGAGTTGTCTTTGTCAAGTTCAAAAGCAAGGTAAATTCGTACGCTGAAATAATTTTTAGAATACGCAAAGTGATCGTACAAAATGAAGACCGATCTGACCAAACGTGAAAAAGATACGATTTTGAGGGTGAAGAATTATTTCACTGAAGAGAGAATGAAGCTAAGGGAGAAGATAAAGTCGGGTAAGTTGAGCTCATCAAATTAAGTAGATCTGAATACCTGAAGTGCAGTTTTACGTCACGACAGTGAAAACGTGTAATGTTAGACTTAAAATTAAGGTGTCTTGTTTAAAA
>JAQFYE010006130.1:0-11128 GCA_034694305.1 Protaphorura glebata
ATCTTTTAACGTTAGGAGGGCATATCTCTCCAACATTAGGAGGGCATATATTTCTAACATACGTACGTAATTGCGTTTATTTGCGACTGTTTATTTGCTTCAGAAATTGCATAAAAAGCAATAACAAAAAATATTTACGAAGTTTGAATGATTTATTGATTTATTCCTTGTTAACTTACTATTCCAAAACATTCAAATAGTTTTAAATTTCTAGATTATTAATTTGTTTGTTTATTTTTCCCTTATCCATTTTCTAAGAGTGCTAATAGTGCTACTCCCTGCATTCGGACATACGGATTATGCGGACTGATTGTCTTATTAGAGATACACTATTAGATGTTAATATTTACAACTACAATTCAAACAATTCAGAGCCGACATACATACAGGTATATACCGTACAATCAAGCTATGCAGAATGTGCTAATTAAAGCATCCTGTCATTAAGTTAAGGGAAAGAAAAGTCTGTGATCTTTAACTCGTTTGTACCATTACACATACACACCTCAAGACACCAGCCCCCCCCCCCACTACGGAAACATAACGTACACCTAAGCCATGATGGCGAGACCTTTTTCCAAGCTCAGATAATTAATTGAAAATATCCGAGTCGATAACAAACACATGCAAAAAGTACTTAATTTACGAATTATCTCAATGTCCAGCCAAATGGAATTTTTTCCACTCAATATTAGTGGAGACTTAAGTCTTATCAGGAATTAGCACTAAGGCTAGTTCCAAACAGACAGATTCGCAATTGTACTCGTAACTAATTCGTACAAACTGGAGAATTTATTGGTACCGGTCTCAAAATCGCGAACTCTAAAATTTTAAATAATTTATTTCTGAAAGAATCGACACAAAGTCGAGATTGTACGGTCAGTAAGTCGAAACGTGACCTCAAAGAAAGAAATCACATTAAAAGGCTGGTCGCTTTACTGGTTCCCCTAGCTCCTCGTCCTCTGCCTGGAAAACTTTTTCATCTTCTCTAATAAAATTGAAACTGATAGGAATCACGTCCAAGAAAAGCCGTAAATTTGTTTTTTGCAAGTCAAGAATTAAGCATTAGTTTTCATTATATTACTTTTACGGCTGGAGACGTTGGTTGGGTTACAATTGTATAAAGTCTTCTTCTTGATCTTTTATTTTCTCTACTACTGCCTGGAAGATTCATTACTCCAAGTATATTCATCCAGCCATTCGTTGCATGGTTTCTACCCATCTCAACAAACATTCTCCATTGAAACTTCTTTTGCTTGTCGGGTTGGACTCGACAGCTTTTGCAGATATTGGGTTTTCTTTTTATTATGCATTCGTAAGCAGTTTCTCAAGGATAAGAACAAATTGGAAGAAAGTTTCTGTTTCCGAAGAAACTATATGTATTAGTAATCGTAAGTAAAGCTTGAGTTTGAGTACTGGCAGGCGGCAGGGTACAGCTCAAACGTTAAATTTTTATAACATTTCCACACGGATTTAATTTTACTTCACAGAACCAACAATTCAATTTTACCGTTGCTACTGTTTATTACAAGTTTACAAGCACGCTCGCAAGGGCCGGGCACGACTATAGCATTCGTTGAATTGAATCGTAGTTATGGTGTCCAGACTCGTCAGTCATGCATCTCGAATTTTGTCCGAAGTCTCCGTTAGAGCGGAAGGCGGAATTACGTTTGGCTAAACATTGATTTTTTTCACAAAATAAAGTATCTTCAGTACAGTTTGTTATCGACTCGAATATTCAAAATCGATTTATTTTTTTGAGCTCGAAAAATGGTCGAAACTTTCACAGCTTGCATTGGCTTCACATTCCTGTGATAGAGCGTTGGATGTATGTATGCGGGTAAAACGAGCTAACGATCACCATTTTGCTTCTAATCACAGAAATAACCCAGGATTCCACAATTAGCATAGCCTGCTTTCAACAATTCAACACCAACATAAGTAACTTACGTTGGTGTTGGATTGTTCGATTTATAATTTGTGAGTATTAACATCTAGATTAGTGTGTCTGTGATTAGCAATCAACTTAATAGTTTTTAGGTTTGCAATCTGGTAGCACTCTAAAGAAACAAACAAACCATTCCTTACAGACAGACGAAAGATTTTGTGCACGTATGTCCATGGAAATATAATTTGTATATACAGTTAACCTCCGTTACAACGTACCCTCAGTAAACCGTTTAAGGTATTAAATACCGCATCAGCACACCTCACCCTCTCCCATATTCACACTTATTTCCTTGGTTCGCAATGGCGCATTATGAAGAAGTTTTGGCTACTGTACTATGAGAAGTTCCGAGCAATTGGACTCCTTAATTTAGAATACCTCGAGATGAAGGGGACGTTAAAAATCGCGTTACATCAATCGTAGTGACCCATTCTTGTTGTTAAATTGAGATTTACATTTGAGGACATGTCATTGTAGTATACTGTATATACTGTAGTACTTATACTCAGTGTTTTAAATGGCATCATTCTCAACTTTTTTGATGAGGATAATTAAAAAGTTTTGTAATAGGTCAGGTTTGTAGTCTTTAAATGAACCCATGTACTAGTCAGATCATCGTCGGTCCGTCATGAAAATAACAATTCGCTCAAAGTGGTTTTGATTTATGTCTGAAGAAATACATAACGAAAGTAGATATTTTGTCTCAGGTTGAAAGATTCACGCAGCGACTGGACGGTAAAGACCAACAAGATTCTAATGAATACTTGCAAATGTCATCTGTTCTTTATGAGCAACCGTCACGCGGTTGTCCAAATCAAAAATGAATGTCATAACAAATCAATGTCAATACAAGTGTCGTGAGACGAAAAAGATTAAAATTCAACTTGGTGTTCATACCCTTATTTTTCAACTGGCGGATGAACGACGTTGTGAGCTGGTCCGCGAAATTATTCAGATCAGAAATAGTGTTCTAGATCTCAGACAATTTTACAAAAAGTAACAAGAGTGAAGTACAAACATTCAAGCGTAACCTCTTACTGAGTACCAAAAAGGACGCGACACCCCAACTTGCCCTTGCAGTTGAGGCAAGTTGGGGTGTCGCGTCCTTTTTAGTACTCACGTACAAGCTTTTTATTTTGTTCCTACAGGGTGTTCCAAATGAATGTATCGGGTTTCAAAAATGCATAGTTTTCTAAACTATGGACTAGATTTTCAAAAAGACCATTTCCATTGAAATTTCAAAAGGACTTGTTTTTTTTTTTCAATTTTAACATTTTTCCATTAGTGAAGGGTATAGTCGCTATAACGGTTATTCTTATTTTTACACTCCCCGAGCCTAACAACATTATTAGGAAATGACATTTTGAAGGTGCAGAATCTCTGAATTTAAAAAAGAAAATCTTGACATTTTGAAAACTCAACTTTGAAAAACAGAATTTTAAATATGACTTTTTTTGTCGGAAAGATTTCAAACGAAAAAATGACCGTTATGGCGAGATTACCTTTCACTAATCGAGAAATGTCAAAATTATATAAAAAAGTCCGTTCGAAATTTCAATAAAAATATGTTTTTGAAAATCTAGTTTATGTTTTGAAAACTATGAATTTTTGAAACCCGATATATTCATCTGGAACACTCTGTTCTGTACATACTTAGAGTGAACAATCTATGACGCCGTTCGTTGTTTAACTGAACTTAAAGTTTTTCTCGTCACTAAAATGAGTTCATGGAAGTCTAATTTAGTTTCGGCTTTAATGTCCGATATTCAGAATTTGACATTTTTCACCGCACTGCCACCATTTCTTTGGTGGACAGTATAATAGTTTAGGTTGATGAACCCGTAAAACAGCACGGCTTGTCTATAATGCTCTAAACTTTAAAATTGGCAGAGCTATTCATAGCCTACGAGCATAACTGATCCGTAAGATTGAAATGAAATTGAATGAAATGAGAGTGTAAGTGTAAAAGAAGATCAGAACAGAAACGGTGCTAAATATTTAGTGTCAAAGTTTGCCCGCCGGCAATACCGGCACCGTGTAGCTAAACAAATATTAGGGGGCTGGGGTTCGGATGGGACCAGAAAGCTCGGATAGAATTATTGAGTTAAGTCAACGGAGGAAAGTATAAAAACATCTACATTGCTATTACAGAGAACGAGGTTCGGTTCATCGACCCGCATCTTAGAATCATATATGTATTCAACGTAGGAAACAAAATAA
This sequence comes from Protaphorura glebata, assembly GCA_034694305.1. Classification (NCBI taxonomy): domain Eukaryota; kingdom Metazoa; phylum Arthropoda; class Collembola; order Poduromorpha; family Onychiuridae; genus Protaphorura; species Protaphorura glebata. Next base: position 4,169 of record JAQFYE010006130.1, read on the forward strand.
AAAATTACGACGACCGTATACCATCGATAGTAAATCAGACGGAAAGGAATTTGACGGTTGCAAATATTTACTACTTACTTGTACTAGTACGGACAAATGTCAGAAACCCGGAATAACTTTTATAAACCCTAACTTGATGTGACATGACATCACTGCACATGTGCAACTTTTGATTTGGAAAAAGAAAGTACTTTACTACCTAGTAACAAATTACATAGTAGTCTGGAATCTGGACGTCTTGTTTGTAATAACCTCCTAGAGAATATTTGCAAATATTTTCCGCGTATAGCTCTAGTAATAGCCTAGCTTGCAAGAACGATGCATTTCGATTGGACCTTATCGAATTTGTCCCCTAAAAAAAATAAGGAATGCCAACCCATAAAAAAGATCTAAATATAAAATGAAAAAGTCGGTTGTGCGTCTATAATTTTTGCAAGTTTTCTGTGCATATGCGCTCATGCATCTGGAGCAACTTGCCGTCAAGACGGCGGCAGTGTTTATTAAGCTGGGATGTGACTTTTTTTTATTTAAAAAAATCGTGTGGTGTTGCTCTTGCATCTGTACTATACCCGCCTCGTGCTCATTTATTACAGTTAATAACATGTCAATTTCATCCCATCTCTCGTGATAAAAAATGCAGAAAGTAATTTGAATATAATTCTTGGTTGAATGATCATTCTCTCCCGGTCTCTCCCGGCTTGCCATGTCTGTACATTTTGTTTGGGCGTGATCCAACACGACTAATTTTGCGCGGAATCATTCATTACTATTTGCAAAACAGAAGGCAAAAATCTGGCTTCAAACTATTTCATCTCGTTGTGTCCCATCCATGCAATCCTAACTTCCCTCACTGATCCGTGACTTTTCCAAAATAGATTTATGCAGACATACTGACTTCAGAACACAATCTCGTGCGGCATTCCAAAACCACACAGAAATTTTTGATTTGAACAGTTCATGTACATTCACATTCAAGAGTATCTAAATATTTAAAAAATCAATAAGTGTTCTAAAGTTATTTCACAAACGTTTATATTTACTTGTACTCATATACTCACTGATAAATCTATGTGACATGTAAGCTGTATTGTGTTAGCTATGAAATTAATGACTTAAATGATTATTTCCAATCAGATCCAAAAAGATATCATTAATTTTGCTTTCTTTAAAACCCACTTAACGATTATACGAAAAATGTATTTTTTAAGAGCGTCTATTTTTTTGAGAAGAATTTTGTGTTCATGTCTAAAATAAATCTGCTGATTGTACTTCATTATACCTTGAAACTGAACTCGACTATTCCATCCATGTTGAATTTTAATTTTATGTTCGTTTAGTTAAGGAAGTAACATCCTTTTTATTTCTGTACACGGATGTGCTGCGCCATACTACCTTTCAATGTTTCAATACAAGGCAGTGCAGTGCAGCCCATGAGCACATCATCCCATTGTCTTCTATTTGAATGTCAAAAGTCATAAAGCCATTTATATTCACCAGGACGTTAGTTGACGTACACGTATGTAGGTTTACTCTGTTGTGGTCAACATTGGACGGTTGCTGCGGTTGGTGTTAAATAATCAGATCATCAGATGTGAATGGTAAAGTGTAAGTTATTTGCTGGTGTTGGGGTGTTAAATTGCATTGGTGAGAAAAGCGAATGAGTCATATTCTAAAATTGCCTATGAAGTCAGTCTGCAAGTTGAGGTTGGCTTGTGGTAAATTCAATGGGATGAATTGTACTTGGAGGAGATTTGATGGATTTTAAACTTGAACTGTCACTGAAAAACCAGCATGATCCAGTTTTATTAGGAGGGTTTATATGCATATGCAATTCTTTTTTAGCAATTGCAACCGACGACAACGCCTGCTCTACCGTGCCCAAAAATTTACATAATACAGAATGCGCTCTAATAATATTGGACTACATGGAATTTGAGTTCCATTGTTTTTGTCAGTCTGGACATTTTGGTATCTCTAGTCATAAGTGTAGCCTAAAAATGATGTGATGCAGTCACAATTTCGTTATTAACATGATGCAAGACTTTAAGAATGACATAATCTTGTTTGGAGTATTCAAATAAAGTGTAATTAGAATTTAATTGACTTACCGCTTCACATGTGCACGCAATACAATACATAATGCCAAAAGGTTCCCCCAAGTCTGGACTCCAAGCATCGCCGATCTCATGTACTTGCTTCCCAAGTCGACATTCTGAAATGAAATTTCAGATGTAGAAAAATTTGTAGATTGGATTGACTGAATATTATTTCGGATATGGTGTACTGAACACTCCCAACACATGTACCAGTATGGCAGTGCCAAAAATATATATAATATAAAACCCATGCCTGGCCTACTCGGTTATATCCTGCGTTTTATTTAGATGAACTTTGTTTTGTGGATTGCATGATCATGTAAACTTGGCTAAGAACAAACTTTATATTCGTTCTGAATTCGAAAGGATCCGGACATATGAAATGATACGGAGGAACTACAGCCTTTTCTACTACATTTCTTATTTGTGATTTCTGGGCAGCGTTCCAAGAATGATTTTTCTTTCTATATTTTTTTAAAATAAAACTCTGTCCACATTCTCCACTTCATTTGCAGGCTGAATTTGCCCAATTTTAAGACAAATTGTTTGGGACGAGTGGTACAGTGATAATCTTTGGAGTTTGTATTCTATCCTTTAGTCAAATGGCGAATTCCATTTTCGGAGTTAGAAGCGGGTCGATAGTTTGAAGAATATTCATGTCTTTCATATGTATCTTCAATGTAATCGCAAGTTTTTTTGTGCTCGGATTGTTCATGGTTGCTACTGCGGCAAAGACAACAGACCCAGGTTCTTTTCAAGGAATAATTTAATGACTTATCGGGTATTGATTTAGTCCTTGTACTGGAATAACGTCGTATTTGAAAATAAAGACTCATTCAGGCTCAGGAAGTCCAGTCGTCGTCAAAGTACTTTCCCTAGGAAGGAAAGTCAGGGAAAGTTTATAAGACAAATTGAGCTTTTCCTTTTCACAATGCCTGACAGACGTTGTTGGGAGAGTAGTAAACATTGTAAGAGGAAACTCATTGTCAGTGTTTCCGTTCCAAGTTCCAAAAACCATTCAACTATTAAATAGTAACCGGGAAACGCGTTACAGTAGTTCAGTGTAGCGTTTACGGATGATCTGTTCGACCTACTCCTAAAGTCACCGAGGTCACGATGTTTTCAATATATAGGAAATAGGGAAAAGTTTAATATGGTCATTTTATTCATTAATAATTTGTTATTGTATCATTTGGCAGAATCAAGTAATACAAATGTAAGAAACTAATATCATAATGTTTGCTGAATGTTTTCCTACTAAACATTTCTTTCTGGAAGACAGTGCTATCGATAAGTGAGAAATGAGAGAAAGATTAGTCTAGATCATTGGGTAAGAAATGTTGCGCTTTTCAGATAAATATTTAGAAGATGAAATTCTTTACGAAATTACAATTATATTTTGTAATAATTTATATCGAAAGAAGTGGAGGATGAAAGTGGAGTATATTATGAGCAATGAATGAATCTGACCTTCTTATCAGTATTTGTTTGTGGCCATGAGTTTGTTTTTATCAGTTGTTCATTTTTGCGAATCCGACCAGCCGTCAACGAATCCACAGAATGAGCCTTAGTCGTATTCGTAAGAACTAATCGATTTTTGCTGTATTGCAAACTTTGGAGTCATACGAATAAAAATGTAGGATGAATACATGAAAACGCATTATTTCTATTTCATGTAACGACGGAGGAGAGTTGTTAGTTGACAATGGACAGTGATCGTCCAGTCCATCCGGACACGGCATCTGGACACTGTTGCCCACACATTTATCTGCAGACTCCAGACCAGAGAGAGAAAAGCTGCAGACACGAAAAAACAGCAGCACCCTGGCGCCAAAATTTTACTCAACTTTAATCCTGCACTTTACGGTATGCAGAAAATATGTCCACCCATACATGATTTCTGTACAAACTTAACTATACTCTATCCTCTCAAGAATTAGCTTAAACTCCAAAAACTCTTTCTATTTACAATTTACGAATAGTGTGTATTTTATCTCTCGTCTTATGAAAGTATTGCAGAATTACGCACCAGACAATATTACCGAACAGTCGCGCCATAACACTAATACAAAACTTCGGGATTCATTGAAAATTGTCCACTATATTGATATGATAGGGTTAAATAAGGTATAGATTTCTACTGACGCTGTGGTGTGTGTCTTTATTTCAACAATATAAAGTATAAAACCGTTTTAATATGTACTGTATTCGTTATGTGATGTCCACATACATAATATGTACTTATGTATTTAACTAATGTTATAAAAATATTAAGAAGGACTAAACCAAACAGTCATGTAAAGTACAGTCCGGATAACTCTCATGGCCTGGAGGTCAGAATTTGAACTAGACAATCCAGTTTCAACATTTAACCATCTACTCTAAAATTTCAAAAATAACCACAGACATCTTATGAGAATTGGACCGCCGTTGGAATTTGTTAAAACCGATACAGTAGATTTCGTCTCACTGAACAACTTTTGTGAACATCATAAAACCAGAGGAGTCTGAGCGCCATCATAAGTTTCCGATTTATCAGCAGGACTACTATTCCACAGAAATGTTCTACATGGTCCAAATACACTGTATGACGTCACAGATTTCTACGACCTCACACTGCATTCGACCAGTGTACTTCTAGCTGCCGAACGGTCAGACTTCTCGGGATAGAACCCTCACAAAAGTTCAAGAGGTCAAGGGCTACAACATGTAAAAGCAAATTCCAAAAATTCCAACGCAATCCAATTCTTATATGACATTGGTATTCTCTACCCGCTAAATGAATTTCAATTTTCGAATATGAACAGTTCGAAAGAGATGTTATCACTTTTGTGAGACTCTATATCTTCATTATATTGTTGTCTACTATGCTGTTGATAGTAATTAAATCAAAACTCAACTGAAAGAAACATCAACAGTCAGTCCATAGTAGTACATTTTGAAATATCTTCAGACAGTACATTTAAACTTAGTATTTATGTTCTTCACACAAGCCGGACGGACGCCACGCCGAGGAGTTGTAGAAACGGTTTAACCGGAATAAGGACAAATAATATCCTCAAAGTCAGTTGTAGTGCAGCTGATGCAAGCTGAGCTAGACCTCAAAAGTGGGATCGCGTATTACCACACTAAAAATTCCAGAACGTGCTCAATCTCTCACCCGAGAGGATCTTTTCAGGAGATTTCATCCGGACGGTATTAGATGAAAGTAAGCTGGTCTGTATGTAAAACATTTGGTGTATTCTATAAAAATTCAAGTAAACTCTAACCAGTGATGGACCGATGGGTGGTTTGTGCTAAAATAAGTTATAAGTGGCAAAGGGCACGTAGTCCAAGCTTCGTGAATTGTAACAGTTCGTGTAATAAAATTGGCTCTTAAGCAAGCATTTATGATCCACGAGAAGCAAATAAAATATTATTATAAAAGTAAGTAAGTATTTGCATCATCAGTCTGGAGTATGTGTGATGAATTGGCGCCATTGGCTGCAGCCAGCCAGAATTCTATAGTGCCCGTGTGCTGAAAAAAAAATCATAAATCCCGTTGAGTCGAGTCAAAATTTATATCTCTCAGCGAAAGGATGCAGACCTCAAATGAAATGTTTTTCCCATGAAAGTAGCATGCCGTCATCTAGATGAACTTATTCCTATCCTAAATCCTACACCTATGTAGTACAACATAAGCAAGCAACACAGTAGGAAAAGATAAAACTTCAATTATTTATTTTGATACTAACTTGTAGACGGGCCAAACTGATAAAGGTCCTTCAAAGACGGGTAACGACTATGTTTAATGTGAAACGAATTACATGTCGACGTGTACCTCACAGATCACACCTTGCTGACCTATAAGCTGTTTTTCGATAGCGTGGACTTCCTGTCGAAGTCGTTTAGTGCAAAAATATGCTCAACCTTTGTCAGAATTCCCGGTTTAATTCTATTAAATCACAGTAACATTTATAAGGACAGCTCGTGAAGTCTGGCATGCCTAATGATAGGTTATTTGCTTGGGAAACGGATAACTCGAGAGCGACTGTCGGATTTGAAGAACCACTGGATCCAGAGGGCATACCATCTTCGATTCAGATTGTCCTTCGTATATTATTATGAAGTATTTTCGGTATGAAATTAATTGTAATGCATTCGTACCCTGTTAACTCAATTTTGTCCGGAGTGGAACTTGGATTCTAAGTTTAAGATTTAGTACGTGTTTTTATTTTTTCCTCGACAAAAAGTCAATTAAACGAGAAATTATCAAATTATATCCATTTCATTCAGGAGGCTGAAGTAGTCTGTATGGGAATATTCGCAAAAGTATTCACTAAAATTAAGTTAAAAGTTCAGTATTGTAAGCCAATCAATCTACCGTGATATTTAGCCAATTATCTACCTAATTAATTTTGATGCTGGTAAGTAAGCCTAATAACTTCTAAATTATTCCTTTCAGTTCTAATTAATAGTCAAAGAATACAAGGTAATCATTTACACTTGGCGAACCTACATAGATTACATTATCTAACTTAAATGTGAATAAATATTTATTGTAATTCGACTTCAAAGTTGATATAAAAAATTCGTGTATCTACATTTTAGACGACCCCTAATCAGATAAAGTAGAGAGTAGAACACGTTTTCCGTTCCGTGAAAAATGTGCCAATTTGAGGAGATATGTAGTGGGACGCTATTGTTGTGAAAAATTATCAATGACTTCGTAAGTATCCTATCCTGACCGTACCTTAGAGAAATCACCCACGCTTTTAAGCGTGGGTGATTTCTCTAAGGACCGTACACATAATAATAATAAAGGCCAATGTACTGTGTTTGTGTGTGCTCCGACGCCAACTGTGATTGGCATTAGAGCTGGGTG